>PVJS01052561.1:0-13578 GCA_004027185.1 Glis glis
AAAAAAAAAAAAAAAAAAAAAAAAAAATACAAAGAAATGTGAAGATTTTAGATCACAGCCAAAGAAATTCCATAATATGTTTAATAGGAGTCTTTAAGGAAGAAAATCAAAGCAAGATTAGAGGGGAAAGTACTAAAAAATATACTTTAAGTAAATAATTTTGATTAAAAAAATTAAGGTGACAGACTTGAAGGACATATATCTCTGAGAATATTAACACTCAATTGTCTGCATTTAAACATTTTTTATATTTTATAAAATTAATAGGAGTTTTAGCCGGGCGTGGTGGCACATGCTTGTAATCCCAGTACTTTGGGAGGCGGAGACCAGAGGATCCGGGTTCACGGCCAGCCTCAGCTTTCTCTCTCTCTCTCTCTCTCTCTCTCTCTCCCTGTCTCTCTCTCTCTCTCTCTCTCTCTCTCTCTCTCTCTCTACCTAGTGAGGCCCTCCACAACTTCGTGAGACCCAGTTTCAAAATAAAGTATAAAAAAATAGGGCTGGGGGTGTAGCTCGGAGGTAGAACACCCCTGCGTTTAATCCCCGGTACCGCAAAAAAAAAAAAATAGGAGTTTAAAAAAAAGAAAATTTGAATTAGGCAAGCAAAAATACCAAGTAAAAGGATAGAATAGAGGACAGAAAAGCACACCTTCATCAAACTCTTCAACTTCAATTCTTTAGGCTAAAAGAATGTGGATTAAAATATCTAAAACATTCAAAAAAAGAAATTATCAACTAAGGATACTATATATACCAACACATTTTCAGAAGTAAAGACTACTGTGAAAGAATGCAGGAAATGTCTCCTTGAATTATTTTTTTAAATCTCTATTAGAAAACAAGCTTTAGACAATCAAACTAGACAGAAACCAACAGAAAGACTATTAGTAGGCATTAAATTTATTTGCACAACTAAGATCAAAGAAAAGCATAATTTTTTAAATTTTAGGATTGCTGATAAGAGTAGTTGTAAGTTACTATGGGATTTACAAAGATGATCAATTTAATACTCAACACTTAGATTAGTGTATCCATACTTTCTCAAAATACTTTATACTTTATCTTAACAGTAATTACTATCAACAATTTAAAAAAGTTGACCATGAAGTGGAAAAAGCAAGATGGCTAGTTGTCATTTATTGAAGTAGTTTGTTATTTAAAAAGAAAGAGAAAAAGAAAAAGAGAAGAAGAAAGAAGAAGAAGAAGAAGAAGAAGAAGAAGAAGAAGAAGACGACCACGACGATGACGACAAAGAAGAAGAAGAAGAAGAAGAAAGAGGGAGAGAAAGAAAGAGAGAGAGAGCAAAGAGAAAGAGAGACAGAGAGAGAGAAAGGAAGGAAGGAAGGAAGGAAGGAAGGAAGGAAGGAAGGAAGGAAGGAAAGAAAGAAAAACAAATAGGTTCTCATGTAAAGGTAACCAAATCTAAATAATGCCAAGACAGGGAGGCAAGAATTCAACAGAGAGTAATATCCTACCATTAGAGCCAATGTAACTATTATCCAGATAAAACATTCAGAAGACATTGCTTGCATAAAATATAAAGAGTTATGCTTTGAAAAAAAAAACATTTGATCATTGAAATACAAATAAAAGCAAAGTGGGGAAATTAACCAAAGAAGTAAATCGAAGAACATTTACCAGGACTGCAGACAGATACATAAATTTATATAGTACAACTGCTGAGCAGGATGAATTTTTATATATAGGAATATCTATATATAGCCTCATAAAATTTTAGGAAAGCAAGATAAAATTATTATAAAGTCTTCCAGAGATGGTATAAAGAAAAAAAAACGAAAAAAGTATGGTTACAAAAGAACAAGTACAAGTTTGGTACTGGAATGACTATATTGTCAAGAGGAAAATGATCAAGATTGTGAAAATATAATCAATTTTAACCCAAAAATAAGTTAGGATGTTAGAAGTTCAAAGGTGTTAGAAGTTCACAGAGGAAGTTTCTTTGGGTGGCTTTTGAGGAGTGTTTGTGAAAGCCCAAGGGTATCAGTATTTTACTCTTTCATTATCTTGGTTCTTATTACAAGATATTTGATATGTTCAATAATATTTTTGCAATTTTCTATTTGCATGATATGCTGTAATAAAAAAGTTTACTTAAAATAATGGTAGATTTTCTACAGGACAATGATAAAGTTGCAGAATCAAATCTATCCCCAAGAAATATTGTCAGATAAAACACACACACATTAAAAAAACAATTGTTACAGGCAACAGAGCTGTCCCAAAGGACATAATACTGGAGAAGCCAATATCCCAAGTAGAAGGGGAACTACAGAAAAGTGAGCAAATTCTGTAGCTCGTCTTCTCTCACACCACTTACTCATTCATGGTGTGCATCGTGACAGATAATCCAGGTAGAGTCTACCAGTGATAGATGAGGAGAAACCAGCAGATATTCTGTCAATTTTATGGAGCCAAAAAAGAAAAACAATGAGGATTACAGGTACAACAATACTAGAATTTAGGGAACAGGGAGTTAGTCAACCAGTTATAGTCCTTTCAGGACATGACACCAGAAGATAAGTCTTACCATTATACTGTTTTTCTCATAAGGCGTTTGTCAAATTCTTGAACTACACTGGGCAGAAGATATGAAGCTCAGCAGAAAACTCCTGCTGTTCAAATGAGCATTTTCTTCAGGTTGCAGTGCAAAACTTTGAGTCAGGCCCCATGAAGGGAGGCGCCCTGGTAAACACTTTATTACCTCATTCAGAAACCCTAGAGAGCTATACCTTAATAAAGGGAATGGCAAAGGGAGGGCAGAAAAATAAACCATATTATAGTCATATAATCAAATAATGAAATGCATTGAGAATGAGTGGCCACTCACTATATTCAATAGTATGGATGTTTCTCGTGAGCATATATTGAATTAAATAAGCCAGGCAGAAATAAGCACATAACATATGATTCTCTTCTATCCTAGAGTTACCAATCAGCTTGGGGTCCTTTTACTTAGTTTGGGATAGAATGTACAAATAGGCAAAGTATGGACCTTTTAGATATTACCAGCTCTTAGAGTCACCAGCTTATCCATAAGTACTTTTGTTAGCTTTGTGTCTATGACAAATATCCAAGAAAAGTAACTTATAGGAGGAAACATTCATTTTTGTCTCAGAGGTTCACTTCATGGCTGGCTGGTTCCAGGGAAGAAACATCATGGCAGAAGGGCATGGCAGAAGAAAGTTGCTCAGCTCATGGAAGCTGAGATGTAGACAAAGAAAAAGGATGGAGCCAGGGACAAAATATAGTCTCCAATCATATACCAGGGACCTACTTTCTCCAGCCATGCCCCATCTGCCTACAGTTATACCACCCAGTAGTTGATTCAAATTATTAATCTATCAAATGGATTAATTCCCTGATGAGGTTAGAGCCCTCATAGTCCAATCATTTCCTCAAAGCCCCACCTCTGGACACGGCTGCATTGCCTTTGAGCTGGGGGAGGGAGGACATTCCAGATCTTCATAACAGTTCATTTGCTCAATTTGAGAGAGGAATAATGAAGAGGCAAGAAATACCACCCAAACAAAGCTTGTTTCTCACCATCTCAGGATTTATACCCATCTGGAGTTTACACTTGACACAGCAATCTGTGTATGTGGGTTGAGTTTATCTGCATTCAGCCCCCAAAAGATGTTAGAGGTGCTTGCTACCACCACTCCTGGGAGGTTATATATCAGTTCAATTCAGGCCTATTATGCATGTTGGGTTGCAGGAAAGCTTGGGATGGGAGTCAGCTGCTCCTCAACCAGGTCATTAGTGGAAACAATTCCTTGAAAGCAACTTGTTTTCAGCAGAAATTTTAGGGGAATTGGGGCCCTCCCTACTCTGCTTCATTCGGAATCAGGATATTGGTCATTTTGAGGGGAAGTGCTAAATAACCAGTAGAGGGATATTTCTTGATTGCTAGTCATGTTCCATTTCTTGGCCTGTGAGCATAATTTTATATTGTGGAAAAGCTTTCAACATATAATAATTATAAATATTTACACATGTATTTCATATTTCAATGAAAAGTTATTTAAAAAGGAAGTTAAAAATCCAGAGAATTTCTGAATACTTAGATTTTAATGTTATAGGAAATGAAACGTAAGGTGAAATGTCAGTTTTATGCACACTTATTTGAAGAAAAATAGGATAATCAGTAAATAATTTCTAAACATAAAATGTATTGAAGAGGGAGCATTCTGCAAGGGAAGTGGAATGGAAATATGAGTTAAAGGCAAAAAAGAGAAGGAACATTTTAGGATGTTAAAAGAGCATGTTCATGATTTTTTAATTTTTATACTTTTATTGGTACATTATAGTCTTACATCATAATGTAGTGCACAGTGGTAGTGACATAGATGCACACAGCACTTGGTGAGTTTTTCCCCAGCTCCCTCCCCATTTCCCACACCCCATACAAAATATTGAGATTTTTATTGGTATTCTCACGTATGTACATCATGTCAGTGGAAGTGTTTCCTTCATTAATTCTCCCTTTCCCTACCTGCCCCAAACCACCTCCCTTGCTCCACTGGAGTTTCTCCTCCTCTAAAGTCCCTCTTAGATCCCAATTACTCCTTAGCTTCTGTATATAAGAGAAAACATATGACCCTTGATATTCTGTGATTGGCTAATCTCACTTAACATAATGTTCTCCAGGTCCATCCATTTTCCTGCAAATGACATAATTTTGTTCTTCTTTAGTGCTGAGTAGAATTACATTGTGTGTATATCCCATAATTTTGTGATCTATTCATCTGTTGATGGACACCTGGGTTGGTCACAATTTGGCTATTTTTTATGTGCTTTTATTGGTGCATTATAGTCTCACATCACAATGGAAATCAAATTGACATTAACATACATGCACGAAGCGCTTGGTGCCCCCTGCCCTCCCTCCAACATAGAGTACTAAGATTGACATTGGTACATTCTCATGTGAATTTGGTGGATGGTAGAGATTCCATTAATGGACTTCATTCTTCCCCTTCCCCTTCCCTTAGTTCAGTTCCCTGTCTTCACTGAGGCTTCTCCAAAGTTGTCTGGAGGCCCTTTTGTATCCTCATTGCTTCCTAGCTTGCGCCTATTAGAGAAGACATGTGACCCTTCTCTTTCTGTGATTGGCTGATCTCACTTAACATTATGTTCTCTAGGTCCTTCCATTTTATTGTAAATGATGTTATTTTGTTCTTTTTTATTGCTGAGTAGAATTCTATTGTGTGTATTTCCCATAATTTTGTAATCCATTCATCTGTTGATGGACACCTAGGTTGGTTCCATAATTTGGCCACTGTGAATTGTGCTGCTATAAACATAGGTATGCATATGTTACTGTAGTTTTCTGGTTTCAATCCCTTTGGTATGATACCCAGTAGTGGTATAGCTGGGTCATATGGTGGATCCATTCCCAGTTTTCTGAGGAATCTCCACACTGTTCTCCATAGCGGTTGGACTAGTTTGCATTCTCACCAACAGTGTAGAAGAGTCCCTATTTCCCCACATCCTCGCCAGTGTTTATTGTTGTTTGACTTCTTAATGATTGACAATTTGGCTATTTTGAATTGTGCTGCTAAAAATATGGATATGCATGTATTATGATAATATTCTGATTTCGGTCCCTTTGGAAAGATACCCAGGAGTAGTATAGCTGGATCATATGGTGAATCCACTCCCAATTTTCTGAGGCATCTACACACTGTTCTCCATAGCAGTTGCACTAATTTGCAATCCCACTAACAGTGTAGAAGAGTTCCTATTTCCCCACATCCTCACTAGAATTTATTGTTGTTTGACTTCTTGATGACTGCAATTCTGATTGGGGTTAGATGGAATCTAATATCTAGAATATACAAAATACTTAAAAAGACAACACTAAAAAAATCTAATAACCCAATTAAGAAATGGGCAATTGAACTAAGTAGACATTTTAGAAAAGAAGAAATACAAATGACCAATACATGCATGAAATAAATGTTCAACATCATTAGCACTTAGGGAGATGTAAATTAAAACAACATTGAATGTTTTAAGTAGATGATGCTGGATACCACTTATGATGGTATCTATATTCCATTAATATATTTTACAAAATTGTTGCTATATATAGTCATTGTATAACAGTTTTTACTAGTGTCAATATTAAATATGCAGAATTTTAAAGTTTTTCAAATTAGAATGAAAAATTAAATTTGTAAAGGAGATTAATTTTTTTTTTTTTGTGTGTGTGGTACTGGGGATTGAACCCAGGGGCATTCTACCTCCGAGCTATATCCCAAGCCCTATTTTTTATTCTTTATTTTGAAACAGGGTCTCACTAAGTTGCAAAGGGCCTCACTGTAAGTTACTGAGGCTGGCCACGAACCTATGATCCTCCTGTCTCAGCCTCCCAAGTACTGGGATTACAAGAGTGTGTCACCACACCTGGCTGAGATTAAGTTTTTTAAATATATTTCAGGGGATATGCAAGCACGGAATTTTGATGCCCTCTTGGTGTATTTTTTTACTAATATTTAATTCAAGATTTATCATAGACTAAATTCCATATATACAGGGATCCTAGGATTTCTATATAATTTCATTAGTTGACTTGCATATCTCTGTACCCATACTACAGTGTTTAAATACTATATTATTTTGGCAAATGCTTATATTTGTTTTAGTATATTCTCTCTTAATTTTGTATATTTTTATTTATTCAGAACTTCACATTTCTTAAAGATCAATTTATACCATTCCATGAAATATTTGATGAGAATATGGGAGTAAATAATTATTGTATTTTAGTGAGATAAGTGATATTTTAAGCAATATTCCATCTTATTATCAGTAAATAAGGCCCATGCTCTAGGATTTACAAAGAACGAGTGATTAGAAGTTAACTTTTTGATACGTGCATATCTGAAAAAGTATTTCATTCTATCTTAACAATTAATAGTTTGCATTGGATTAATGTTCTAGATTAACAATATTTGACCTCAGAAATTTTCAGGGCTTTTTTTTTCAGTCTCATTTCTTATGTTATTATCTTCATCCTGCCTTCCAAGTATTTATAATGTGCTTCTTTTCCTCGTTCAATTCTTCCTTTTCCTCCTTCTTGCTTGTAACATTAAGCACTTTACTTTTATTTATCAAAACTGAAAAAAATCACAATATTAATCCTTGATGTATTTTTGTAATATTGCTGTTTAGGGTTCTCCATAGGCATGTTGGATCTGAAAACATGTCATTTAATTTAGAGAAACTTTCTTGTATTACTTCTATCATTTTATCATTCTGTATCTCACATTATTCAAATTCTAATTTTTTCTTTTTTGTTATTATTGTTATCTGGAATTTTCATCAATCTATATCTTAAATATTCTATGAGAATTGTTTATTTGTACTAGATTTTTTTTATTTCCATGCACATGTCTTCTTTTAAAATGTCTTGTTCTAGCTGGGTGTGGCAGAGCACACCGGTAATCCCAGTACTTGGGAAGCTGAGACAAGAGGATTGCAGGTACAAGACCAGCCTCCACAACCTAGCAAGACTCTCAGCAGACTAGTGAGACTGTTTCCAAAGAAAAAATTAAAAAAATAAGCGCTGCAGGTGTGCCTAGGAGGAAAAATGCCCCTGGATTAAATTCCCAGGACCAAAACAAACAACGAACCAAAAAAAAAGTCTTGTTTTGGGTTCATGTTTTTGTACTGATCTTCATGTTAATAACTTTCTGGAAATTTTTGATGGTATTTTTTCATTCATATTTGAGAAAGAGACATTAAAATTTTTCTTAGATGTTCTGGTTACAAAAACCATGCTTGCCCCTTGCAAAGCTTTATTGTAGCTTGATCATACAGGGTCAGCAATGGGGACCTCAGTGTGTCTATACTATGACCTTTCTTTCTGAGGCAGTTGGTTTCCAATCCAGTATAGGTTCCTTCCTGCTAGGAACTATAAACTTGGCTTCTGGAATTCTAGAAGCAGGGCTTGAGAAGAATATGAGTTATTATACTATTAAATATCAGTATTTTCTGTTGACACCTCTATTTTCTATATGGATATACTTAAGGAAGGAATTTGAGGATTGAAATGTTCAACACACTATGTTTTCCAACCTATCCTATACACTTTATGTGTTTGGTATTGGAGATTAAACCTAGGGACGTTCTACCTCTGAGCTACACTTGCAGACCTATTTTATTTTTCAGTTTGAAACAGGGTCTTGCTAAGTTACCTCCTGTCTCAGTCTCCCAAGTACTGGGGTTACAGGTGTGTGCTACGCCACCTGGCTACATACACTTTTAATTTCTTAACTAACAAACACTTCCAATTCCTTTTCTGTTAACAGCTCCCGCTTTTTCATACATGAGGTTTAGCCTTGTGGAAATAATAATAAAAAAAGACCAACCAAATTAGAAAAACAAAGGCTATTTATTCTGAGCTTACCACAGTGAGGGAGTCAGCCAACATCACTTGCATTTGACCAAGACCCCAAGGCAGGTAGAAGAGTAGAGAATCTTTATAGTGGGAACAAGGGAAGGCTCCACCTACATTCTGACAGGTGGCTGGAATGGAGAATGTGCTGGTGGGCTAACTAGAACTGGGGCATCCTATATGTTTGGTTAGGGACGGGTGCATATTTGACTTTTTGTGATTGGTCTCAAATTAAAACCAGAAACAAAATTAGGAACACAGTTATTAACTATTAATATAGCCTTGGCCATTTGGGGCTGATTGTTATAGAAGTTATTGTTTAGCATCCTGGATTGTTAGTAGAGATGACAATCTGGCCTTCTGAAAGTCTAATATAACAGGCTAACTCACTGAGTTGTTACTTGTAAATAAGAAGATTGGTTTCTGAGTAGGTTGTTGTAGGCTGCGTATCAGAGCTCTGTATTATCCAGACACTGTTCATTTGCTTGTTCAGTCTCCCATCTTTCTCTGACTGTTAACATTGCTTCAGCACTATTGAAGTGACAAATGTGTGGATATACTCTGTACATCCTTGTCATCTTCCCTGATAATTTTTCCTTCTGTTATTTTTATTCCTCTTTTGCAAATAAACATACTGCTGCAAAAACAATGTTGTGTTTGTGTTTATAATTGTTGGAAGTATATCTTCAGTGTAAATTCCAGAATGGGATTCGTCGTCTGAAAGACCCACATCTAAACCATTCTGTTTCTGAGGTTGCCAAATGCTCCTACCTAAGGATTTCATCCATTTATTATAATCAGTTTGTGTTCCCAGCAGCAACGGTATATAATGTCTGCTTAGCCCTACCAGCAGAGTACATTGTCAATAGTTTAAATATTTGCTATCTGATAGTTGAACTTCTGTTGTATATTTAAAAGCCATTTTTATATCTTACTAAGTCAGTTTTCTGTTTCTATTTTTTACCATTTTTTCCTGGTAGGTTTTAGTCCATTTTTCTCAATTTTTATGTGTTTTTATATAATTGTGATGTTAGCAATTTATCTGTGGTATATGTTGCAATTTTTTTCTCCTTGCTTATCATTTGACCTTGACTTTGCTTAGAGTGCTTTGTATTTTTTTTATTTTTCAGCCATGGAGGAGTGTGCATGAGAGTGTATCTCACCTAGACAGAATACCTTAGAACTTCTCATTGAGGCTTATTTACCTCACTTGTCATTGCATGACATGCCATGGTCATCTTTCAATAAAAAGGTTACAAAGTATTTTAAAACAAAAAAAAACACAATCTGAGGAGACAAAGCAACATCAGAACTTTGCTCACATATGAAGATGATGCGGAGCAGCATGAATCTTATTCAGTCCTTTAGGAATGCAAAATTTGTGTAGCTATTTTGGAAAATAATTTGGCAGAAGCTAAAAATAATCTTGCCATATGGTCCAATAATCACACTGCTCAGTATTTACCCAATTGAGTTGAAAGATGATGTCCACTCAAAACCCGAACAAAATTACTTACAACAGCTTTATTCACAATCATCCAATACTGAAAGTAACCAAGATGTCCTTGAATAGGTGATCGAGTAAACAACCCACAGTAATTTGATATCAATTTTAAATATTAATCAGTTCATTAAAAATATCAAAAAACAAGCATACCCTTTTAAAACACTCATTTTGAAACAGTAATTGTAAATTATAAAAAAGATTTAAAATTCTTCATATGTTAGAGAACTATGTATATCATTAAATCATTTTCATCAAAATTATTTTAAATACATGCCAGACTATACAGAAGAGACAAATCCCTTATAACAATGCACTTATTAATATAAAAAATTATATGAAAACCATGTACAGATATTAAAGTTTGGCTTTTTCGTAGGAATGAGTGGTTTTTGTTTTGTCAGAAAAAAATGCATTGTGAGTTACAAGTTCAGGCAAGGTGATAGGCAATAGTTATTTTCAAGATCCAAGGAAATCTGTAACACTTGAAGATTACTTTTCACAAGGTGAATAATTTCTGTTTGGTTTTTATAATTTCTCCAACACTTCAGAGGATGTGTGGGTCCATATTCCCTTATGGACATTCTGTCTTAGACACCTTGTAATTCTGACCTTTCTCATTGAAACACAGTGCAAAGGACATGCCTAAATCCCAGTTAGGAATCAACTCATCTTATTTCGATCTGTAGTATCATCAAAAGGTTAATTTGAAGAGTGGCTTTTTTTAATTGCTTTTGCTGTTAAGCCAACAAAATGTTTTGGAGAGTTTGTCTTAAAATAGTTCATTCACGAAAAATCTAACTAAAAATCATAAAAAAGTAAAACTCAAATATATTGTTTTTCTCTACTCATTTATTATACTTATAATATTTAAAATTATTAAAATTTGCACTCATTTTGCAAAACCATCGAACATCATATGAGGTAAAGTTTGAATGCCCTGGTTCTTGAATAACTATCTGGGCCTTTTTTTCTATGCAGTTACATGCACTTTTATACACATAGTCACAGATAATTATTGCAAACCTGTGTCATATAGTGTACTTTTTATATTTTACTATGTAAATTCAAAATATTGCAGTGCCATATCCATCCTTTATAGTTCTAAAGCTTAAGTAAAAAGCCTACACACCAATAATTATAAAACTATTTTCTTACATCCTACTATAACGCTTTCATATTGTTTCACATTTAAGCTATGTGAGCATCTTCAACTTTTGGAGTAGTATTACTTCATCAGGGCTTTAATATTATTTTTGGTACAAATAGGTAGCTAAGCATTTATTTAAAGCTTAAGTTTTCTCTTGACCCGTTGAAATTCATTTTTTTTTAGTATCCTTTGAGCTTGTCTTTATAATGTATTTACATTTCCTCCTTAATTGTACCCTTATTTGTGTCTTAATTTATTCCTTAATCTTCCAGAATCAAAAGTTTGTGGCCAATTAAGTACCACGAGTAGTGATAAAAAGACAAGCACATATAGACACACTTGTAAGTTGTCTTCAACTCAATCTCTGGGACAGAATGTTAAGGTTTTTACATGACTACAAAAGTGGAATGAATATGTTGGCTCAATTACATAAATGCAAGATATAAAAATATACAAATAAGTTTAGTCACTAGTGCTCTACAAACTGAAAATAACTATTGATGTTTCTCCAAAAGGTCAAAATTAATATTTGTCACTACAAGTCTTTAAATGACAAATTTTACAAGGAAATGTGGAGAGCAAGCCAACAATCAATTCAATATGCTTGTGCATCTCCCTGCTGTGAGGAAACATCCATCGTTGTGCGGCATGAGTAAACTCCTCATCCTGCTTCTACCAGGGGGCATTATTGGGCCCCAACAGTGAACATTAAAGGAAAAGCGAATTGCAGGCTAGAGAATTAACAAAAGGAAATGAGAGAAAAGGAAAACATTGTTCTAATCATTCTTTGAGTCCTTGTAATTATGAAATTAAATCATTCCTTGAGGGTTATTGTGGTGATAACTGCATAATGGAGAAGGGGCTGGCAGATTAGGATAAGATATGTTGTTGTTTCTAAGCTTCTATAATAAGTAAGTTTGGGAAAAAATCAGCAAGGAAGTGATTTCTTTCAGACAGAAACATCATTTTGGTTTTAGTCCAGCAATTCAACAGCTGTTTATTAAGAAGGAAGTGGGAACTAGAAGCCCTTTCTAAAGCAATGTGGAGCAGATGTATAAGAATGAACATGCTATTGTTTTGGTCATTGATAATGGAATTGGACCCTTGAAGAGGTATTCTCCAGATGTTTATTAATCTTATTACTATTACGAAAATGAAATGTCTTTAGCATTGTTTGTTATATATAGGGTGGTTTAATCTCATTTTCAAATTACACAATCACAATTCATCAAACTCGGTAACTAGTTCATAAAGAATCCAAATTACTCTTAAAAATGAGTTTAAGATCTTGTTTAAACTCTGCATGGCATGCACCCTACTCTTTAAATTCATTTGCATAAATACAAAAAATGAGTATTTACCAACATTTGTATTTGTTAAATAGCTTATTGAAGTGGAATTCACATAACACAGCATTAACCATTTTGGAGAGAAGAATTCAGAGCAATTAGGACATTTGCAATATTGGACAACTACCTCCTCTATCAAGTGCCAAACCATTTCCATAATTACAAATTAAATTTCATATCCACTACATGGTTTCCCCCATTCCTAGTCCCTAGAAACTACCAATATTCATTCTGTCCCTATGGAGTCTATCTATTCTTAGTATTTCATTTAATGCAATCATATAATCTGGGCCCTTTTTTTTTTCTAGCTTCTTCCATAGGCTTAATATTTTGGAACTTCATCCACACTATAATATTAGAATTCTATTCACTTTTGCTTTGTGATAACATTCTATGTTACATATATGTCACAATTTAATTTTTAATTTACCTGTTGATAAATATTTGAGACTTGCCACCTTTGGCTATTGTAACTTTTTCTTTTCTTTGTTTGCGTGTGTGTGTGTGTGTGTGTGTGTGTGTTACTGAAAATCGAATTCAGGGATATTCTACATCTGAGCTACACCTCTAGCCCTATTTTCTCTTCTATATTTATTTTATTTTAACATGCTTTTATTGGTGCATTGGAGTCTCACATCACAATGAATATCAATTTGATGTTAACATACATGCACACAGCTCTTAGTGTCCCCCCCTGCCTCCGCCCACCCATTTGAAGTACCAAGAATGATGTGGGTATATTCTCACATGTACACATTGTTTATGATAGTTATTCCACTGATTCACTTTTTTCTTGCCCTTCCCCTTCCCTTGTACCACTTCCCTTGCCCTACTGAGGGTTCCCCATTATCAACTGGAGTCCCTTGTTTATCCCCACTACTCCCTAGGTTGCACATATTAATGAAAACATATGTCCCTTCTTTTTTGTGTGATTGGCTGATCTCGCTTAACATAATCCTCCAGATCCTTCCATTTTCTTGCAAATGATGTTATTTTGTTCTTCTTTATTGCTGAGTAGAATTCCATTGTGTGTATTTCCCACAATTTTGTAATCCACTCATCTGTTGATGGACACCTAGGTTGGTTCCATAATTTGGCCACTGTGAATTGTGCTGCTATGAACATGGGTATGCATATATTACTGTAGTTTTCTAGT
>PVJS01052562.1:0-13578 GCA_004027185.1 Glis glis
CACACACACACTCACACACAAGAAATCCCCAGTATGAAAAAGCAAAAAAGTCCTCAATTTTTGTAACACAGTTTACATCATAGAAAATTTACTAAGAATAATGAAGAGCCAGATGACTTCCTTTCCTGTATAGTTTTCCATTCCTCAGGCTTGTGATGGGAAGAGAAGGAGGTGGCAAAAGTATGGACTGCTTATGGGCCCGAGGAAGAGGCCTGGGTTCTGCTAGCTGGAATCTGTGTGGCCCTGGGCAGGTTAGAGAGGCTGAGTTCTGGCTTCCTTCTCAATGGAGAATAAGAACATGCCAGAAAATCTTTAAGGTGCTCATGACGACCACACAGACCTGCTGTGTCGATCTAACCCTCTGGGTCGGTGGAAATATTCTCTCTCTGCACCATCCAAAATAGCAGCCACGAGTCATGGACGCCATCTGTTTATTTATTTATTGTAGTGCTGGGGATTGAACCCAGTGACATTCTACCACCGAGCGACACCCCCAGCCCTATCTTATTTTTTATTTGGAAACAGGGTCTCCCTACGTTGCTAAGGGCCTTGCTAAGTTGCTGAGGCTGGTTTCTCAAACCTGAGATCCTCCTGTCTCAGCCTCCCACATACTGGAATTATAGGGGTGAGCCACCACACCCGACTTACCTGTGTCTTTTAGTATTCAAGATGTTGTCAGTGAAACTGAGGGACTGGATTTCAAATTTTATTTTATTTCTTATTTTATTTTACTTTTTATTATTTTATTTATTTATTTATTTTATTTTATTTTATTTTGTTTTGTTTATTTTATTTATTTTATTTTAGTACTGGAAATTGAACCCAGAGGCATTTGACCTCCAAGGTACATCCCCAGCCCATTTTCATGGTTGTTTTGTTTTTGTTTTGAAACAGTGTCTCTTGAAACAGTGTCTCACTAGGTCACTGAGAGTCTTGCTAAATTGCCGAGGTTAGTCTCCAACCTGCAGTCTTCCTGTCTCAGCCTCTCAAATCCTGGGATGACAGGCATGCGCCACCAGACCCAGCTTTGAAATTTTGTCCATTTTAATTCATTTAAATGGCCACGTGGAGCTAACGGTTGACATCGGGGACTGCGCAGACCTAGACTACAATTCCCGGCCGTCGCGTGCGTTCTACATCTGCCTCAGCACATACACGCACAACTCTGAATGGACGGCAGAACCATGAATGGACGGAGACTCCTCCAGCCAGCAGCACAAAGGCATGCTGGGAAAGTTCATTTGTTATTGCAAAACGATGTTTCCTTCACATTTGGTGTGTGAATCCTCCATCATGCCTTAAAATAGGGACCTGTTTCCTTCTGCGAGCGAGTGGAAGTCTGAATGGACTAACCTGCAGGCTTGATTCTTCTGCACCGGGTTCACACCCGGTTTATGCACACCAGGAAACCTGTCCATACGGTTGGATGACTGCTTGGTAAGGAGGGGGCACTCGGAGTGATGACAGGTGGCCTGTCTGCCTCTGAGTGCGGGCATGGAGCCATTCGCTCACACCCACCACCAGGTGCCCGGCGCAGCTCCGCTCTTTAATTGTTCTCCTCCTCTTTCTGTATTTTAATCTTCCTTACATTGGCCCCTCCCTTAGGCAGGGCTGAGCAGAGCGAGTGGCCAAGATGAATCACTCTTACAGGAAAGGAAGGGCCATGGAGTAGCGGGGAGGAGGGGGAGACACAAGCAAGCGTGTGTTTGCTTCTGAGTTCCCTGCGTTTTGATTAAAATGGTTCACAGAATGGAGAGAAAATGTTCTCTGCTAGCTGTCATCGCCGAGTGTGTTTCTCTGTAATGAGGCACATTAGAGCAGGCAGGATAACGGCCTCCTCCCTCCCCAGGCCTGGAATTCCCAGTGACCCAGGACTTGGCACACTCCTCCCCCTTCATCAGTCACAGCATCTCCGGGCCCCGCCTTTTCCTGGGAGTTTTCCCCAAACAAAGGAACCAGGCAAAGCAAGGTGACATCGACCACTGCCTGGCGGCCCACCCCCCTGCGCCCTCCCCCCTCCCTTGGTTGTGTTTGTGTTGGATAATAGCAATTAATTCTCATATCTATCAAATAAATTAGGTCCTTCTACTTGTCTCTATCCATGCTCTTTGAAAGCTCCCGGAGAGGAGGCACACACCCTTAAACTCTGTATAGCACTCCATTAGGTAAGTGGATCGCATCTCCATCTTTCTCCTGATAGATCCTCTACATTCGCAATGATAAGCTTGGATTTGGATGCCCACCCCCCACAGCACCCACAAAAGGGGTTATCTGCGGCTGAATGAAGGTTATTTTCTAACCTATTATTCATAAAAATGCATTCTGGCAAGTAGGGAGCCAGGGCAGGTATTGGAAGACTGGGTTCTCTATCATTTCTATGCTAGCTCTTACTCCTAACCTTTTTCTACCACTGAAGAAGAAAATATAGCAAGCTAATTGTATGTTATGGAAATCTCTCTCAATAAAGCTGAAAGAAAGAGGGAGTCATAGAAGTAGAGTGGTGATGTAACAGACATAACACTTAAACGTCTCATCCTCGCCAAGGCTGAACTGAAACCCATGTGCAAATTTTAGTATTTTAGATGGTATTAATGCATTCTGTGCAACAAGCCTTAGGACTGATTGTGATGTGGTGGAACACCTCAGAAAATAAAGAATTATAAATAAATAAATATAGAAAATAAATAATTGCTTTGTAGGTTGTAAGGTCCAGAGGCCCGAGGTAGATTTTTATTACTTTCCCATTCCCCTGAGCCTAGTAGCGTCCCTGGTACCACGCAACTGCTCAATAAATGTTTATTGAACTGATATGAATTCAGCTACGTCGTTAAACACCATCCATTGACTATTGTGTGAAACATGGTTCTGTTGCGAGTTTCAAGAGAGATAAACAGTGTTCCCATCTCAAAGATAAGGAAACTGAGGTGTGAAGAGATGGAGGCATTTGCCCCAGGATTTCAGACTTGCACGAGGTGGACGTGGAGCCAATTCCAGCACAAAAACCTTCTACTCCACAGATTTCTACTTCATGGTGCAAGCACGAGCCTTGCAGAAAATCCAGACAAGCATTTCTGAGGCTGTCTGGCCCCTGATGCCCACCCAAGTGTCTAGATGTCTAAAGGAAGGAAAGATTACAAGAGGAGAGGCGACATCCTGCACATCTTCCCTGGAGGAGGGCGTCTGCCGACACCTGCTTTCAGCCAAGTATTTACCCAGAGGTTGCTGCCTTCTGTAGAGACTACTGGCCTCCACAATAAGTAGAGTGACCACACAAAGGGCTTCATTTTACCACTGTTACCTGCTCTTTTATTTCCAAGAGTCCTTTAATTTTTTTCCCTGTTACAGGGGATTAAAACCAAGGGGCATTCTACCTCCTAGCTATACTCCCAGCCCTTTATATTTTTTTTTTGTTTATTTTGAAACAGGGTCTCGCTTGGTTGCTGAGGGTCTAAGTTACTGAGGCTATCCTTGAACCTGTGATCCTCCTGTCTCAGTCTCCCAAGTATTCAAGACTCCTTTATATATATATATATATATATATATATATATATATACACACACACACACACACACACATACACACACACACACGTATATATATATATTTGGTACTGGGATTGAATCCAGGGGCATTCTACCTCTGAGTTACACCCCCAGCCTTTTTTAATTTTTGTTATGAAATAGGGTCTTGCTAAGTTGTTGAGACTGGCCTTAAACCTGTGATCCTCCTGTCTCAGCCTTCCAAGGACTGGGATTACAGGCGTGCACCACCATACCTGGCTTCTCCTTTAATATTTTGATTACTATTATGATGTACTAAATGCCCTGAATGAAAATAGTTGATCAGGCAAATGAAGAAACTAAAATGAGGTCAGGATCAGAAGTTGCACACAAGCCCGGCGTGGTGGCGCACGCTTGTAATCCCAGTACTCTGGGAGGCGGAGACCGGAGGATCCGGGTTCGCGGCCAGCCTCAGCTCTCTCGCTCTCTCTCCCCCTTGTCTCTCTCTCTCTCTCTCTCTCTCCTTAGTGAGGCCCTCCGCAACTTCGTGAGACCCAGTTTCAAAATAAAGTATAAAAAATAGGGCTGGAGGTGTAGCGCGGAGGTAGAACGCCCCTGCGTTCAATCCCCGGTACCGCAAAAAAAAAAAAAATGAAGTTGCAGACACCTGTGGATCCAGCGAATTCCATCGCTGTAGGTAGTAATCAGGTGACTGGCATGTCCCTGCCGCACAGCTAGTGCATAGAGTCCCTTGTTTTCTTTCTCCCTGAGCAGAAATGGCTTTACAGGGGAGAGATGGCTACAAAATCAATACGTGCTTATATTAGAAAAAATACAGAAGTCTATGGAGTAGAAAGATAACATCTTCACCCATAAATTAGCTTCCCTGTCCCATCTGAAAAAGAATGACCACACGTAGCTCATATTCAACCTCTTCAGCTTTTTATTAATGTGTACTAAGGACATAGAAATGGTATTAAATAAATCTGACCTTTTCATTTAAAATTTATCTTAACTATGCCTCATATAATATATAGAGAAATTTATACAAATGCAAATGTCTATATATCCATATGTTTGCACATGTATGTATACACACCTAAATACACAGACACATACACATACATACAGATACACACATCTCCTTTTGCTGAGCATATATTTTTCAACTTTTCTATGTTACAAACTTGACTGCAATATTCGTCTTGTACATAATTTGTTTTCTTTGTGGTGCTGGGGATTGAACCCAGGGGCATTCTATCTCCAACCTACACCCCCAGCCCTGTTTTATTTTTTTATTTTGAAACAGGGTCTCACTAAGTTGCTGAGGGCCACACTAAGTTGCTAAGGCTGGCCTCCAATCTGCGAGCCTCCTTTCTCAGCCTCCCATGTACTGGGATTATAGGTGTACACCGCCACGCCCAGCCTGTACATACATCTTTATGCAGTTATTTGATTATTCTCTTAGGAAGAGTTTCTAGGAGTAGAAGAACAAAGCTTCTTTTTATTAATTTTAATATTTAAAAGTTAAATATTTACCTTTATGTGGCCCTGAACCCTTGCTTAAAACATTTAAATCCCAATGTTGGAATTTTGTGGCAAAACCGGTTTCCAAACCAGAGATAATTCGTAGAAAATGCACAGCAGAGTGCTTGGCCTATGGGAAGAACTCATAAAAAGGGCTGGGGGTTTAGCTCGGCGGTACAATGCCCCTGGGTCCAATCCCTGATACCACCAAAAAAAAAAAAAAAGTGCTAGTTTCAAATACAAACTAACAATTGTCAGGATGTGATGGGACTTCTGGTTTTCTTTACTGAAAATTCACTTCAGGAGAGGGCTGGCCCAGACAGTCAGGCTCAACAGAAGCCAGGAGATAAACTGGACCCATCTATCACAGCCCCGCCCCTGCCCAGCGGCTGCCACTGCCCCTGCGTCCCCACCCCCAGCCCTAGCAGCTACATCCATCAAACACCACGCAGAGTTTATCTTCAGTGCCAGGATGGAGTCTCCGAATGACAGGCCCTGCGCTGGGCTTCTGCTCGTGGGTGGGGAAGCTCAGAGTCTATTCATCTTGAGTTTCCCAGCAATCACCAGGCAAATACGCCGAATGCAGCACTTTGAGTAAGAATGTCTCATGCTTGCCATCCCAGGCTATTTTCAAAATCCTTTCTATCCATTATTTCAGATCCAAGGCGAACAGTCAACTCCTACCCCAGGCAAAAGGGGAAGAAGTTTGTCCCCATGAATCCCTCATCTCCTGCCTCGTTTTTCGTCTTTGTTCTCAATGGTGACACGGCACCTGCAACCCAGCCTCCAGATCTTTTTCCTTTGCACCCCTCAAATGCACCATCCTGAGTTCTATTCAAGTGGGGTCCTGGTGGAGACCAGGTTATACAAACACGTTAAGTCCAGATCTGGTCCTAGGATGGGCAGTGTTTTGATAAGCTTGTCCTTTCCAGACAAAGAGTACTTTCTCTTGTTCCTTAAAGAGGGGCTCCAAGTCTCTATGGTAGGGCTGGAAGAGGAGTGATTTTAAAAAGTAAAATTTTTGCTAACCTACGGTCACGTGATGTCACAGTCTGTCCCTGCGTCCAGTGGCCCCACAATGGTCGTGTTCTGTGTTCTTCTTAGGATCTGAATGTAACCCAAGAGGCCCCGATTTGAAGACACTTGCTAATATTCCAGTTCCTTGCTGTAATTTCAGACACAGTTTAGTCCCAACATACAAATACAAACAACGAACTTAGCATGAAATTTCAGACAAGAATAAGGGTCTTGACAATTGAAAGGACTTTGGCCATTCTAGTGTCTGTCCCTGCTTCCTAATTTGAAAGCTCTCTAATGGTGCTGTGGGGTGAACGAGGGTGGAGTAGAGAGAAGACCCAGTGGAGCTGGGATGGTGGTGCAAGCTGGTGATCCCAGTACTTGAAAGCTGGGGCAAGGAGGACTGTAGGTTCGAGCCAGCTCCTGAAACTTCGAAAGACCTTCAGCAACTTAGCAAGACCCTGTTTCAAAATTTTAAAAAAGGAGGCCAAGCGTGGTGGCACACACTTGTAATCCTAATACTTGGGAATGACAGGAGCATCACAAGTTCACAGCCAGCCTCTGCAACTTAGTGAGTTTTAAAATTAAAAAAATTTTAATTTTAAAACTGTTTTAAAATTAAACCTGTTTTAAAATTAAAAAATAAAATAAATCTGGAGGTGTAGCTCAGGGGTAGAACATCCCTAGTTCAATCCCCAGTACCACACACACACACACAAAAGAAGCTGGTCATGGTGGCACATACTTGTAATCCCAGTACTTGGGAGGCTGAGACAGGGGGATCACAGGTTCACGGCCAGCCTCAGCAACCTAGTGAGGCCCTCCGCAACTTAGTGAGACCCTGTTACAAAATAAAAAAAAATAAAATAGGGCTGAGGGTGTAGCTCGGAGGTAGAATGCCCAGAGTCCAATCTCCAGTACCCCCCCACATAATAATAATGATAATAATAATAATAATAATAATAATAAAAGGAAGACCTGGCAAAGGTGCCACTCCGGCCTGTTTTAACTGGGGACATCCAGCGAGCCACTCACACTGATTTGCACCTCGGCGTCCTTTTCCCACTCTTGTTTGGTTGCTGTGCCTGCAAAAGGGCTCATCCAAAAGAACAAACGTGAAAACAGTGTGCTTAATATAAAAGGATCGAAAAGCGTTAGTTTCATCGTCGTCGCTCTTACATTATTATTGCATTATTGATTAAATAGCAAAAAGAGTAACTTGCACTAGCAAGACTGACCCATTTCAAGAAAACGCTCCGCAGTCAACATCTAGACTGTGGTACCGGGAGGAACCGTGAGCTGCAGGATGTGAAAACAGGTGAGAGCGAGGTGAAGAACGCGACTGGGTTGGAGCAGATCACTCACTTTTCCCCTGGGTCTTTTGTTTTAAGTTGGTGCATTGTACTCATGCATCCTGATGGGTTTCAGGGTGGTGGAAGTCTACATGCACACATCGCTCAATTAGCCCTCCCCCAGTCCCCACCCCCATCCTTCCCCCTTCCCTCCTCTTGCTCAGCATAGTAGTTGACTTTGATAAGTTTGTGTATGTACATCCTGTGCATTAGGGTGTTTCCCTCTTCCCCCCTCCTGTCTCCCTCAGTTAGTTCTCCTTTGCTCATCTGAGGTTTTCTCCATCTTTGTCTGGAGTCCCTCCTACGCCCTATTCTCCCTAATTTTCGCATATTCGGGAGAACATCTGACGTTTCACCTTTTGTGACTAATCTCACTAAGCATAATGTTCTCTAATTCCATCCATTTCCCTGCAAATGATGTAATTTTGTTCTCCTTGATGGCTGCATAGAATTCCATTGTGTACATATCCCATAGTTTTGTAATCCATTCAACTGTTGATGGGCATCTTGGCTGGTTCCATAGTTTGGCGACTGTGAATTGTACAGCTATAAACATAGATATGCATGCATTAGTCTGCTAATTTGGTATCCATTCTCTTGGGTAGATACCTAGAAGTGGTATTGCTGGGTCATAAGGTAGGTTCATTCCCAGTCTTCTGAGGATCCTCCACACTGTTTTTCAAAGTGGTTGCACCAATTTGCAATCCCACCAACAGTGTATTAGGTATCCACATCCTCGCCAGCATTTGTTACTGTTTGTGTTTTTAATGATTGCCATCCTAATTGGGGTGAGGTGAAATCTCAGGGTAGTTTTTATTTGCATCTCTCTGATGGCTGATGATGAAGTTCAGAGTGATAGGGACTACGTGCACACAGCACTTGGTGAGCTTTCCCACGGCTCCCACACACTTCCTCTCCCTCCCCATGAACGACACTGAGATTGGCATTGGTAATCTGTGTCTGCACATCGTGTCCATTGAAGCGTTTCCTTCATCAGTTCTCCTTCCCTTAGACCCTCTCCATCACTCCAGCAAGGTTCCCCTCCTTTTTCTGGGATCCCTTTTGTATTCCAATTTCTCCCTAGCTTCCATATATGAGGGAAAATATCCATTTTTTGTGACTGATCTCCCTTAGCATAATATTCTCTAGTTCTATCCATTTTTCTGCAAATGACATAATTTTGCTCTTTTTTATTGCTGAGTAGAATTCCATCATTTCGTAATCCATGCATCTGTCCATGGACACCGACGCTGGTTCCATAATTTGGCTATTATGAATTGTGCTGCTATAAACATGGATAAGCATGTATCGCTATAATATTCTGGTTTCAGTCTCTTTGGGAAGATCCCCAGGAGTGGTAGAGCAGGGTCATATGGTGGGTCCCTTTCCAGTCTTCTGAGGATCCTCCACACCGATCTTACCTGAGTCTTTAAAGTAACATGTATTGAATCCTTTAATACACAGCAGGTGCTACAATGAGTTATTTGCATGCATCGAGCCATTGATCTCTCACATCAGCTTTTGAAGGAGATAAACATATTATCCTCCTCTTACAGATGAGGACAGAGAGGGCCAGAGAGGCGAATTCCCTGCCCCAGGTCCCTTGGCAACCACAGTTGTCATGAGAGGCCGCGTGGCTCCAGCCGCACTCAATGCGCCGTTACTACCGTTGCCTCTGGTTCGTGTCGTAATCGCTTGGGGAAACCTTTGTTCCGGGCATGAGAGCTGGGGCCACACTGGCTTTTGACCCATCCTGGATGTTTCCAGGGTGAGAGCCACCGATTGAGCCCCTGTTGCACAGCTGGGCAGAGCCTTACCCTGAGTGAATGAATGGGCCTGTCTGACCTGGCTCCGATCTCATTCCCAGCTGTGTCCCCAAGAGAGTTCGCAGGGTCCCCTACCATCAGTCTTGTTGAATCGCAACTTTAAGCCCAGCTGACACTATAGAAACAATAATTGGTGTAACATTCACAAGGACCAGAAGACGGTCATTTCCTCAGGCACCACAAAAAAAAAAAAAAACCATAACCCAGTTCTGAGGTTCCAGAAACTGGTGGCTGAAATGGCCCTGAAGTCCGAGCCACCGTTAACACAAATGCGGCCCCATCGCTGTCCTCCTGGTGGCTCTAATCCTTCACATGAAAGCAGCCATAACTCTTAACTATTATTTTAGATGACATCCCCCTTTTTAACTTTAAGCAGTGTTCTTAAAAACATTTCTAAACTTCCCCACTTCCTCCCCAATACCAGGCTATGAATTTGCTTGTCAGTATAAGCTGTACACAAAGAGAGACACATACGGCAAGCACAGAGCTATCAGGAAGTGGTTTTCCTAGCAACAGTAATCGTCTGAAAGATCCCAGCACATCCTTTCTATTCATACCGCATTTTGTGTTTTGAATAGTGCTGACAGGTGAAGTGGATTCATAGTATTTAATACAAAAAAATATTGCTGGGGATTGGTACCGCACAAAAGCTCAAATATCCGTACTATTCACAAGCCGCTGCATTCACTGTTTTTCTATCTATCTAGATTATTTAGCGAGGCACAATTGCAAAAGCCAAGACTCACCTGCTCGCCGAATGACTAATCCGGAGTGTATTATAGAGAGTCGGTTTCCCTAGACCTCATTCAGGCACCTGGGACACGGCCCTAAATCAAACGCGGTTCTCTCGACACAAGACAGTCTTGTGGGTAGTTTTGAATGATAAAGAGACATCCCCGTTGCCAGGTCCCTCTGCAGAGGTGTCCAGTTTAAAATAAAAATGAGTCAATGCTGTTGACAAAACCATCCACCCCCGAGGAGCTGTAGCGGGTTATTACCTTAACTCTATCAGAAATTCTCATGTCGCTCCTCCGGTCTTCTCAGGAGCAATATCCAAAACAGATTCATCCCTGAAGGTTACAAAAAAAAAAAAAATAAGAAACACAACAGCGAAAACTTGAGTTCCATCAGACTGAGAGAAAGAGGTGAGGTAGGGGACAAGAGAGGGAGAGGAGAGGAGAAAGTCCTGGTTGCAGGGGAGACTTCGGGGCCATGCGGAATTGCAGCACTTGCAAGATTCTAACCTGCGCAAAGCCTAATTCCATAAAGAGGGAAAAAACACGGACCCATGCAACCTTACAATCCATGTGAGATCCTTTAGGGTTTTTTTTTGTTTTGTTTTGTTTTGTTTTTTGCGGTACCGGGGATTGAACCCAGGGGCGTTCTACCTCCGCGCTACACCCCCAGCCCTATTTTTTATACTTTATTTTGAAACTGGGTCTCACGAAGTTGCGGAGGGCCTCACTAAGGAGAGAGAGGGAGAGAGAGAGAGAGACAAAGAGACAGAGAGACAGAGAGACAGAGAGAGACAGAGAGAGACAGGGAGAAAGAGAGCGAGAGAGCTGAGGCTGGCCGCGAACCCGGATCCTCTGGTCTCCGCCTCCCAAAGTACTGGGATTACAAGCATGCGCCACCACGCCCAGCTTTAGGGTTGTTTTTTTGCTTGTTTGTTTGCTTTTGTGGTACTGGGGATGGAACCCAGGGGCATTCTACCCCTCAGCCACACACTCCCAGCCCTATTTTATTTTTTTTTTATTCTGCAACAGGGTCTCACTAAGTTGGCGTGGACCTCGCTAAGTTGCTGAGGCTGGCCTTGAACCTGCGATCCTCCTGTCTCAGCCTCCCATGTACTAGGGTTACAGGTGTATATGACCACGCCCAGCTTTGGGGTTTTCTTATCACCATTATTGTCTATACCATTAAAAACCACTTACTTTGAACCTATGATGGATACAAACCTGCGCTGGGCTCTGGAGCTCAGGGGAGCCTCACTCTGGGGTTCACCAGTTAGCTGCCCCTGGGTTCAATACCTAGTACAAATACGTACATACAAAAATAGAAAACATGAACTAAAAATGACACAATTGATACTCAGGTGTGATGACAATTGGGCAAAGAGTGTTTTTCAACTGGGTAACCCTTGATCTTAAGCAGCCCTTCCTGCAAACTTTAACTCTGCATGTGTCCCAAAGTACTTCTCTCTTCCTCTCCCTCTTCCTGTCAACAAAGGTACCCGTCAAACGAATGGAACAGAACAAACACAGGTCACAATCAGTCATTGTCCGTCCCTCTGGCAGAATCAACAGAGACAAGAGGAGCAGAAGGTTAGCGGCTCCCCTGAGATCTCTGACCCCAGGCTCTCGGGCAGAGAACCTCTGGGGACAGCTGAATCTGTGCTTTCTCTTGCTGGTAGGATGCTTGCAAGCAAATGGGCTGATATTTTACTCTTTTAAAATCTGTTCACATTCCAAAAACCATGCATGACCCTCATTTCTCAGAGAGTGATGAAAAGAGGTAATAAATATTAGGAGTTAGGAAAAGTGTGGTATTGTTCATACTCGCAGGGCTCATTTTAGAACCAATCCGTGAGTGTGCGGTTGGGTGAACAATGGCCCCCCCATGGCCCCAAGGAAAGTGACTAGGACGGAGTGGAAAGTAAAAGGAACAGGGCATCGAGGAACCAGAGGTCCCACATGACATGCGAGAAATGGCAGAGAGGGCGCCTCATGGAAAAGATGGTGGGAGTGGAATTGCATTCAATTTTTGGAAAATTCCATCAAGTACAAAACTTTGTCCTACTCCCTATATTAGTAAACACGGATATACAGAGATAAATCTACAGAGAGAGAAATAAGACATAACCCCAGCCCTTAAAGAGTCTTCTAATAAAAAATGTATGAATGAGGAGAGAGAGAATTCAATTGACAACCTCAGGATGAACTGAGTCAGAAAGAAACACCTCAGAGCCGGGCGTGGTGGTGCACGCTTGTCATCCCGCTACTTGGGAGGCGGAGACTGGAGGATCCAGGTTCGCAGCCAGCCTCAGCTACCTATTAGTGAGGCCCTCAGCAACTTAGCGTGACCCTGTTTCAAAATAAAGAATAAAAATAGGGCTGGGGTGTAGCTCAGAGGTAGAATGCCCCTGGGTTCAATCCTCAGTACCACACACACAAAAAAAATAAAATAAAAAAAGAAAAGAAAGAAACCCCTCGGGACGGCCCGGAGGGTGCACAGGAGGGAGAACCCGCGCAGTGGGTCTGTGGAGGGAACAGGGAGCCTGCCTGCACAGAGAGGAACTGACCCCAGTTTAACGTTTCAAAGCACGTGGTCCTGGATCGGGTCGACAGTGGAATCTCTTCCTTCTGTCTGTCCTTCAAGTCAGTCGCTGTTTATTGAGTACTCAGTCCATCCTAAGTACTAGGGGTTAGCAAAATCAGACACGGCTGAGTCCTTTCAATGCTTACGGTAGAGTGGAGAGTTCAAACATAAACATGGCCTCTGTAATCCAGAATACACAGATGGAATTCAGCAGGGGGGCAGAGAGTCTGCGAACTTGGCTAAAAAGCAAACGGCACTTTTATTTTTAAAAAAGCCTTAACTAATGTTTAGTATTTCCTCCCCTTATTCATTTCGGCAACAAATCCAGTAGAATTACCAATATCTGTGACTTTGTTCACCAGAATAAATCCCGGGTTTTTTATATCCCATTCCAGTTGTTGAAAATGCCTTAAAATATCATTTGTATTCATCACTTCAAAATTACAGCCGTTGCTACACATTCCACTAGATCGAGTTATTTAATATGTACTAAAGAAGCACTTTTATTACTGTTCTACATTTAAAAAATATTTTGATAAGCAATTATATTGAAATCCAAGTTTCTTTGTAACCCTATGTATTTTATATCATGCGTTTGATAACAGTATTCTGGCTTTCCCAGGCTGAGGCAGGGATCCATGGAACAAAATTACTAAGAACCTCTGCACTGATTGAATAACTGAAACTGATAAAAATTGCAATTGTAACACATGCTATAAAGGGAGGTGAGCGGTGTAATGAGAGCAGTGCGGGAGGGACGGGGAGGCTTCCCCGGGGGAGTGATATGTGAGCTGGGCTGTGCGGGAGGTGCAAGTTGTGACCATTAAAGAGAGTAAGAAAGAACAGTCCAGGGGACAGAAACGGCAGGTGCAAACGTGTCTTGAGGTGGGCGGGGCTGCAGGAAGCAGGGATGCTGGTACAGGATGCAGGGAGCAGGGATGCTGGTACAGGATGCAGGGAGCAGGGATGCTGGTACAGGGATGCAGGGAGCAGGGATGCTGGTACAGGGATGCAGGGAGCAGGGATGCTGGTACAGG
>PVJS01052563.1:0-13578 GCA_004027185.1 Glis glis
ACTATAGCACATGATGTACATACACAAACCTATAACACTCAATCACTATCTGGAGCATGAAAGGGAGGGAAGGGGGAGGGAATAGGGTGGGATTGGGGGGAGGGCTAAATGTGCAATGTGTGCATGTATGATGTTCATACCCTGACATATATCAAAATGTATAATTATAATTTACAATGCACCAATAAATGAACATAAAAAGTTAAAAAAAAAAACAGTCTGAGACGGGCGTGGTGGTGCACTCTTGTAATCCCAGTACTTGGGAGGTTGAGACAGGAGGATCGCAGGTTTGCGGCCATCCTCAGCTACTTAGTGAGGCCTCCTCAACTTAGTGAGACCCTATTTCAAAATAAAGAATAAAATAGGGCTGGGGGTATAGATCGGAGGTAGAATGCCCCTGGGCTCAATCCCCAGTACCACAAAAAAAAAAAAACCCAAAAAGCAAAATAAAACAGTCTGAAGGTGTAGCTCAAAGGTAGGATATCCCTGGGTTCAATCTCCAATACCAAAAATAAATAAATAAACCCTATTTTGGTAATTATGAATATGGGTTAATATTAACATTTTAAATATTACTGGTATTGAAAAGAGCCTTAAAAATTGTAAAAAGCAAGATAACATTTATTTATTTATTTTTGTGGTGCTAGAGATTGAACTGAGGGGCATTTTGCCCCCAAGCTACACCCCCATCCCTTTTTTATTTGTGGTTTTGAAACAGGGTCTTACTAGGTTGCTGAGGGTCTCGCTAAATTGTTGAGGCTGTCCTCAAACCTGTGATCCTCTGGTCTCAGCCTCCCAAATCCTGGGATTACAGACATACACCACCACACCCAGCTTGAGCACCTACTTTTAATAAATCATGTGGCAACAACACACATGAAAACTATCTCACTTTCTTCTCAGAAACAGCAGCAATTATTATTGTGTATTAAGAGTACCGAGAGGTAATATTGAAATAGAATTGGGA
Source organism: Glis glis (assembly GCA_004027185.1). Taxonomy (NCBI): domain Eukaryota; kingdom Metazoa; phylum Chordata; class Mammalia; order Rodentia; family Gliridae; genus Glis; species Glis glis. The sequence continues at coordinate 968 of PVJS01052563.1, forward strand.
GAGCTGGGCAGCGGCCTGAGCCCGTAGTCCCCGCTGTCACCAAGGCAGGAGGATCTTTTGAGCCTGAGAGTTGGAGACCGGCCTGTGCAACATGAGGCCAAACCTCAAAAAAAATTGAGAAGAAGCTGGGCGTGGTGGCCCATGCTTGTAATCCCAGTACTTGGGAGGCTGAGACAGGAGGATCCGGGTTCGCGGCCAGCCTCAGCTACTTAGTGAGGCCCTCCGCAACTTCGTGAGACATGGTTTCAAAATAAAGAATAAAAAATAGGGCTGGGGGTGTAGCTTGGAGGTAGAATGCCCCTGGGTTCAATCCCCGGTACCGCAAAAAAAAAAAAAAAAAATTAGAAGAAACACAAGAATCGAGTAACCTCCAGGCAAGCGAGAGCGCATCTCTCCACTTCTGCCTCGTTCAGCTTCGCCCAAAGGTCGTGATCACAGGCCATTTCCCAGTGTGGACGTCAGCATTTGTGTCTCTTCTTTTTCCTAGATGAGCTCAGTGGGTTTTTCTACTTTATCATGCACTAGAACACCCGTGTCATAACACAAAACCACATAATTTTTACTTTAAGAGCAAAATAAAGGGTTTTCAATAATACCTTGGACTACACATTGGCTTTTTTGTTTGTTTTGTGGTGCTGGGGATTGAACTCAGGGGCGTTCTACCTCCAAGCTACACCCAGTCCTATTTTATTTTTTAGTGTGAAACAGGGTCTTGCTAAGTTGCTGAGGAACTCACTAAGTTGCCGAGGCTGGCCTTGAAGCTGCAATCCTCCTGTCTCAGCCTCCCAAGCACTGGGATTATAGGCATGTGCCATCATGCTTAGCTACACAACAGCCCCTGAAATAGGTTTAAAACATAGCCTCTAGGTAGAAAGTGCTTCACAGGCCGGGCATGGTGGCGCATGCTTGTAATCCCAGTACTTTAGGAGGTGGAGAACGGAGGATCCTGGTTCGCGGCCAGCCTCAGCTCGCGCATGCACACACGTGCGTACGCTCTCTCTCTCTCTCCCTGTCTCTCTCTCTCTCTCTACTTAGTGAGGCCCTCCGCAACTTCGTGAGACCCGGTCTCAAAATAAAGTATAAAAAATATGGCCGGGGGCGTAGCGCGGAGGTAGAACGCCCCTGGGTTCAATCCCTGGTACTGCAAAAAAAAAAAGAAAGTGCTTCACAGTAATCTATTTTTCTTTTTATCAGGCCGACTAGAAGATCAATATATAATTAGATTTGTCAGGGAAAAGCTAAAATCTATGCCGTGTAGAAATCAAGGATACATTTTGGACGGATTCCCAAAGACCTACGATCAAGCAAAAGACCTGTTCAATCGTAAGTCTGAGCGTTCCCCATGTTTTTTATGTGTATAACCAGATAAATTGCAACCTTGTTGTTCAGAGAAATATTCACCGCTCAATTAAATGAAGAAAAAATTGAACTGGGCATGGTAGCGCACGCCTATAAACCCAGTAAAATAGGAGGATCTCAGGTTCAAGGACAGCCTCAGCAAGTAGTGAGACTCTCATCAACCTAGCGAGACCCTGTTTCGAAATAAAAATAAGCTGGGTGAGGTGGCACACGCTTGTAATCCCAGTACTTGGGAGGCGGAGACCGGAGGATCCGGGTTCGTCGCCAGCCTCAGCTACTTAGTGAGGTCCTCCGCAACTTCATGAGACTCTGTTTCAAAAGAAAGGATAAAAAATGGGGCTGGGGGTGTAGCCCGGAGGTAGAATGCCTCTGGGTTCAATCCCTGGTACCGCAAAACAAATAAAAAATAAAAATAAAAATAAAAATAAAAATAAAAATAAAAATAAAATAGGGCTGGGGGTGTAGCTCAGAGGCAGAATGTCCCTGGGTTCAATCCCCAGTACCACAAAAAAAAAAAAAAGCCGAGTAGTATTCCATTTTATATATGTACCATGTTTTCTTTATTCATTCATCTGCCAATGCACATTTAGGTCGCGAGACTATTCCTGAATATGCTCTATTTATGACTAGTTTTCATTAGTGATTGCTAGTTAAGATACAACATAAGAATTTTTTCTGTGAGCCCTAATAATATGCTAATAAATGTGACTACATATATTTTGTTCTATTAGAAGACGACGAGGAGGAGGAGGAAGAACTCAGAGGCAAAATGTTTCCCGTTGATAAAATAATTATACCTGGTAAGTTCAAGACATTTCTCCAAGTTCTCATTTAAAGGGGTGCTATTGAATATCTCTTTTGCGCCAAAATATTTTTGAGTTTGGTAAAGTAAACTGTTTTTAGTAAAAAAATAAAAAATAAAAGGTAAAAGATACATGCAAACATAAACTTGGAAACCAAAGGATGCATCAGGGGTAAATATTGGAGCTATTAAGCTGGGCACGGTGGTGCACACCTGTAATACCAGTACTTGAGAGGCTGAGACAGGAGGATCGCAGGTTCAAAGTCAGCCTCACCAACTTAATGAGACCCTCCACAATTTAGCGAGACCCTGTTTCCAAATAAAAAATAAAATAGGGCTGGGGGTATAGCCAGGAGGTAGAAGGGCCCTGGGTTCTACTCCCAGTACCGCCCACAAATATATATATTGCCTGGTGACCACAGTTCCTTTCCCCTGTTTTTGGCATGAATGAGGCCTTCGTTTCCAGAAGAGCCTCGGGCCCTGAATGAACCTGGGCTGGTGAGAAGCTTTTCGGTTAATGCCACGGGCACTTTCAGGCACTTTTGGTCTCCATGTATTTACAAAGAGGTTCGCTGTGTTCTCTTGAAAGCAACGCAGGAACAACTTGTCCTACACCACAGGATTCACTGAGCTCGGGGCAGGCACTTCTGCGACCTTCCTGTGCACTTTCGAAGGTTTTACTGTTGTTATGTTTTTAGTCAGTCTGCAGGAGGTGTAGTCATGGGGAGTAATTTGGGGGTCATAAGATCAATACAAGAACAGTTATTTTTAGCAACGGTAGTTCAAGGTTCTAACTAAAAGGACCTTCTTACTGGCATCAGGTTCCTAAGACGTACAGTTGACAGTCATACTTGATCATCTCTTCCTCTTGGTCTAGGCACAGCTGGCCTAGAGAAGCTTCTGGAAGTGCTAAGACCACCAGAGAGCTTTTATCCTCCAGGATGGATAATTATTGTTTGCCTGTGGGTTCTGAGACCAGTGATAGAAACACGAAATGCCAAAGGGATGGGTTGTCTCAGATATCCTATTAACTTAGGTATATACCTCAGAAAAAAATAGAAAAGTAAAATCCATTCCTCTGAATACCAGGACTATCCAGTTTGTGAGACTTTAACACTTTGGGACAATATTCACTCGTTGCAAACTCCATTGGAAATCAGAACGCTCTCCCTCGCCACCACGCCGGGCCTTCGGGCAACTGGATAAAATTCAGCTCGATTTCTCACGTGCAGCTGGCGTGGTGGTGCACACCTGTAATCCCAGTACTTGGGAGGCTGAGACAGGTTCAAGGACAGCCTCAGCAATTTGGCGAGACTCTCAGCAACCTAGCAAGACCTTGTTTCAAAACCAAAAATTAAAAGGGCTGGGGGTGTCACTCAGAGGTAGAATACCCCCAGGTTCAATCCCCAGTACCAAAAAGCAAACAGTTTGTCACATGCCAGGCATCCCCCAAGGTATGTACTTCCTGGGGCAGGAACTACACCCAGGTTTATTAGTTTTAAGAGAATTATCCAAGTCCACCTCACTGGTAAAGGGAAGGGCTTCCATTCAAACTCAGGGCTTCTTCCAATTCCTCCAGAAAACAGAATCAGTAACACCATCCACAGCATGATTCTTAATCACAGTCCCCAGGGCTGCTCGCTCTTTGTTGGACAAAGCCCAGAAATGTCTGAGATGTAATCTGTTTGGAAGGTTTAGTGTGTTCTTAGGGAATTATACTCTTGCCAGAAATTATCTTTTATTTTCTAGCATTCTGAAAGTAGAGCATTGTCTCATTTGTACCTGTGGGATTTTAGTTTATGGAGGCGGTTGAGTGATAACACCGAGGGGCGAAAGCCATTGGAAGAAGAATTCGTTACTTACATTTCCTGAGAGAAGGGGGCATGCCTGGTCACACAGGCTGCGTGGAGTGCACCGCATGTGCTCAAGAGGCAGAAGCAGGAGCCGGGGGAGAGCCGAGGCAGGAGACTAAACTGGAGACTAACAGGAGACTCTGTGGGAAAGCGAGGCAGCCCAGAGCAACGCACTCAGGGTGGCAAGTTTGGGCCACGGAGGTGCTTTCTAATTGCCTGGCACCTGGCCCTGGGATGCCGCAGGGCAGGGCAAATGCCAGCATGGTGTGAGAGAGTTAAAGAGAGGGTGGCTGGCCTATGAGAGGCATGCTCCCACGGAAGTTGTCTTCTATAGTCAACAATTAGCTAGCTGGGCGTGGTGGCGCACGCTTGTAATCCCAGGACTTGGGATACTGAGACAGGAGGATCGCAGGTTCAAGGACAGCCTCAGCTACTTAGTGAGGCCCTCCGCAACTTAGTGAGACCCTGTTTCAAAATAAAGAATAAAAAAAATAGGACTGGGGGTGTAGCTTGGAGGTAGAATGTCCCTGGGTTCAATCCCCAGTACCACAAAAGAGAGAGAGAGAGAGAGAGAAAGAGAAAGAAAGAAAGAGAAAGAAAGAAAGAAAGAAAGAAAGGAAGGAAGGAAGAGCGAGCGAGCGAGCTGGGGGTGTAGCTCGGAGGTAGAATGCCCCTGGATTCAATCCCTAATACCAAAAAAAAAAAAAAAAGTTTTTACCTAGATGTCGAGCATCATGGAACTTAAATAGATTCCATTTCTGGTGAATTTATTGACAATTTGGCAGGGGGTCCTGGGGATGGAACCCAGGGGCATTCTCCCTCTGAGCTACACCACCCCCAGCCCTGTTTTATTTTTTATTTGGAAACATGGTCTCATTGAGAAGAGCCTTGCTGAATTGCAGAGGCTGGCCATGAACCTGCGACCCTCCTGTCTCATTCTCCCAAGTACTGGGATTACAGGCATGTGCCCCCACTCCCAGCTGACATAATTTTGATGTAAGTACCATACCAGAATTTAGGGGTTTAGATGTCTCCTTTTTCATAAAGTAGCTACAGTTGAAAATCAAAGGGTCAACAGCAAGCAACACCGGTCAGAAAAGCAGTAATGTGACGAAGTTACAGGATTGTATTCCACAAGCTTAGTTCTCGGCCTTAGTTTTCAAGACCGACCGTGTTCACACCTGTTCCACACACCCATGGGCACACCCTCCTCTAGGCTCTTCCTGATACTCTTAGCTTTCTCACCCGTTGGAGAAAGCTTGTTAGAATGCGAGCACACGAGGACGGGCGTGGTGGCGCACGCTTGTAATCCCAGTACTTGGGAGGCTGAGACAGGAGGATCCAGGTTGGTGGCCAGCCTCAGCTACTTAGTGAGGCCCTCTGTAACTCAGCGAGACCGTGTTTCAAAATAAAGAATAAAAATAGGACTGGGGGTGTAGCTCGGAGGTAGAATGCCCCTGGGTTCAATCCCCGGTACCAAAAAAAAAAAAAAAAAGAATTCGAGCACACGAGAATGTCATGTTAGCTGGTGAACCAATAGAACTTAGAACAAAAACCAAACCGTTCCAAGCTTTGCCAGCTTCTTATAGGTAACAAGCTATTTGGATGTCCGGGCCATCTGTGTACTGGGTACCCATATACTGATCCTGAGAACAGTAACTCTCCTTGGAAAGTTTATTTCACTTGCCTACACTTTCATTTTCTCAAAAAATATTCATTGACCTTGTACCAGAAGCTAGAGAAACAGCTGCCTTCATAGCTTAAAAGAAACTCGCAGGTGGGTACAATGATCACCATCGTTAATACCACCTGAGTGTGAGATGCTTGATAAGCGCTGTGTTGTATTGAACATAGATATTTCATAGCTAGCGGCATTAAGTGGGGAAAGAGCTGGACCCATGGAAATTAAAATCCCCAGGGGAGTCCCCATTTTTATGACGCTGGCAAACCAGCCATCAAAGCATTTTTCTCAAAGCCTGTGATAATTATGCTTGAAAGAGGCAAAGTCCGAATTGACTAGGAAGCAGATGTCACAGGGTTAGTAAACATTTGCTATTTAAGCCAGGTGTGGTGGCACACACCTGCGATCCCAGTACTTGGGAGGCCGAGACAAGAGGATCGCAGGTTGGAGGACAGCCTCAGCAATTTAGCAAGACCCTGCTTCAAAATAAAAAAAATAAAATAGGGGTGGGGGTGTAACCTGGAGGTAGAATGCCTCTCTGCATTCAATCCCCAGTAACACACACACACACACACACACACTGATATTTATGCTTTCTGCTGCTTTTATTAAAAGGAAAGGAGGGAGGGAGGGTGGCAAAATAATAGATTGCACAAAATACCCACTGGTTGGGCGCACAGGGTGGTCCCTGGAAACGTGGTGACTTGCTCCTGTCTGTGGCCATGCCTCCCCGCGCACCCTGCCCGGCTCGCTGTGCGCCCCTGCAGAGCTTCTCCTTCTCCGCAGAATTCGTGTGCGCGCTGGACGCGTCGGACGACTTCCTGAAGGAGCGGGTGATGAACCTTCCCGAGAGCGTGGTGGCCGGGACCCACTACAGCCAGGACCGCTTCCTCCGGGCCCTGAGCAACTACCGCGACATCAACACCGAAGATGAGACTGTCTTCAACTATTTTGATGAAATTGAAATCCACCCGATACATATTGGTATGGAATGAACTCCAGGGCAATGCGAATGTTCAGACCCCGGCCCCTCCCCGCAGGCCCCGTGCATGTCTGGTTGGGATTATGGGGCTGAGGGTATATGGGGCAGGGGGGCTGGGGAGGGAGGATAACCACGTGATGGGGCTTGGAAAGCCGCAGGTTAAACTGGGCCCCTCCTCCTCCTCCTCCTCCTCCTCCTCCTCCTTCTCCTCCTCCTCTTCTACTTCTTTTGTACTAGAGACTGAACTCAGGGGCATTCAACCTCTGAGCTACACCCCCAACCCTATTTTATTTTTATTTTGAAACAGGGTCTTGCTAGGTTGATGAGCGTCTCACTACTTGCTGAGGCCATCTTCGAACCTGCGATTCTCCTATCTCAGCCTCCCAAGTACTGGGATTACAAGCATGCACCACCATGCCCAGTTTGGTCCATCTTTTCATTCAACCACTCAGATCAGCAATGATTATTAGAATTCATAGACCAACTAGGCAGTAATCCCAGTACTTGGGAGGCTGAGACAGGAGGATCACAGGTTGGAGGCCAGCCTCAGCAACATCAGGAGGATCTCAGCAACCTAGTGAGACCTCTTGTTTAAAAACAAAAAATAAGTCGGGCGTGGTGGTGCACGCTTGTAATCCCAGTACTTGGGAGGCTGAGACAGGAGGGTCGCAGGTTCACGGCCAGCCTCAGCTACTTAGTGAGACCTTCACAACTTAGTGAGACCCTGTTTCAAAAATAAAGAATTTTTAAATATAGGGCTGGGGGTGTAGTTCAGAGGTAGAATGCCCCTGGGTTCAATCCCTAGTACCGCAAAAATAAATAAATAAATAAATAAATAAATAAATAAAGGTCTGGGGGTGTATCTTGGAGGTAGAATGCCCCTGGGTTCAATCCCCAGTATCACATACACACAAAAAAAGAATTCATATACCCAAGCCCAAATCCTCTTACGTGACTCTTAGACTCTGTGTGATATTTGCCCTTGGGAAAAGAAATTCTGAAGTATGCTATCAACTAGAAAAGGAAACTTCAGTGTGGCAATTTACATAATTTACTATCACAAATTTATAGTAATAAAGCATTTCCCTAATTGCAGGCAAGCCTGAAATATAAGTATGTGTTGATCTCCTCTCTCCTGATATTTAAAGATGTAGGAAAACTCGAAGATGCTCAGAACAGACTTGCTATCAAACAGCTCATCAAAGAGATTGGGGAACCCCGAAATTATGGTTTAACAGATGAGGAAAGGGCCGAAGAGGAGCGGCGGGCTGCGGAGGAACGCCTGGCCAGGGAGGCTGCTGCGGAGGCAGAACGTGAGCACAACGAGGCGGTGGAGACAGCGGAGAAGATAGCCCGCTGGGAGGAGTGGGTGAGTGCGCGCTCGCGTGCTTGTGTGTGTGCGCGCGTGTGCGTGTGTGTGCGCGCGTGAAAGAGGTTGGGGGTGTGGGTGCCAGCAGAGTCCTTTGGCCAACTCCCAACCGGCCGTAGGGAAAGGTCATGCACTACCCCAAACAAGTTTTGCATTTGTTTGGTGATTTTCTGTCAAGTGTACCATTTTTTTTTTTTAAAAAGATACCATGGTCTCTTGCTAAGTATTAATAACAAAAACTACCCATTGTCAGTACTATTAGTAATATACAGCTCTGTAAATGTGTAGCATTTTACTGCATGTTGACCTTGTGAAATTTTTTGTTTTTATTTTTGTTTTTGGTACTGGGGATTGAACCCAGGGCCATTCTACCTCTGAGCTACAACCCAGCCCTATTTATTTACTTACTTATTTATTTTTGTGGCACTGAGGATTGAACCCAGGAGCATTCTACCTCTGAGTTACATCCCCAGCCCTATTTTATTATTATTATTTTTTTAATTGTATTTATTTATTTATTTATTTATTTATTTAGTGATACTTGGGATTGAACCTAGGGGCATTCTACCTCTGAGCTACACCATGCCCTATTTTTTTTTTTTTAATTTGGAAACAGGGTCTCATTAGGTTGATGAGAGTCTCACCAGTTGCTGAGGCTGTCCTCTAACCTGTGATCCTCCTGTCTCAGCCTCCTGAGTACTGGGATTACAAGTGTGCGCCACCACACCTGGCTCGCTGCTAAATTTTAAATCCCTCTCCACTCTCTTTGTAGGTACACGGCCCCATCAGAATTACTCTTTGGATCTCAGTTGCTCCATCTGTAAAATGGGTATAATAGGGCTCAAGATATAGCTCAGTGGTAGAGCACTTGCCTAGTATGTGCAAAACTGTGGGTTTGATCCCTAGCACTTCAAAATGAATAATAAACAAACAAAATGGAGATAATGATAGTACCTACCTCGTACAGTTATTGTGGTGATTAAAGAGTTAATTTATATAAAGTCAATGTCTGGCAAATAGTGTGCACTTACATATCTTTATAATACCCTACCTTTTTTTATGGTACTGGGGATTGAACCCAGGAACATTCTACCTCCGAGCTATACCCCCAGCCCTATTTTTTATTCTTTATTTTGAAACAGGGTCTCACTAAGTTGGGGAGGGCCTCACTAAGTAGCTGAGGCTGGCCTCGAACCTGCGATCCTCTTGTCTCAGCCTCCCAAGGACTGGGATTACAAGCGTGCGCCACCACGCCCAGCATATCCTAGCTTTTGTGATGTGTTGTAAATAATTGTTTTTTCAATTTATCATTTACATTTTAGTATTATTTATGGTGTTTTCTCTGGCCAAAGGTTTCATGTTTATTTGCAGTCAAAATCCACCTGTCTGCCAGGCATGGTGGCACACTCCTGTAATCCCAGTACTTGGGAGGCTGAGACAAGAAGATCGCAGGTTCAAGGACAGCCTCAGCAACTTAGCTAGGCCCTCCACAACTTTGTGAGATCCTGTTTCCAAATAAAAAATAAAATAGGGGTGAGGGTGTGGCTCAGAGGTAGAATGCCCCTGGGTTCAATCCCCAGTACCAAAAAAAAAAAATAAAAAAATAAAAAAAGATCCATCTGTCTCTTCCCCATTTTGCTATCTGGGTTTGCTGTCTTGCTGAGAAAGCCCTCTTTTCAAACAATATCAGTTAGGACTCTTTATCTTGTAAGTGACAGAAAAACAAACTCAAAATGGCCTAGACATAAAGACAACTTAAGAATTCTGGTCACGGAACAATCCAGAGGCAGGGCCGGCTTCAGGAGAGCCTGATAGAGAGGCTCAAATGATGTTACCGAGGCCTGGGTCCCTCTGCTTCGTCCCAAGGCTTCACCTGCCGTGCCCATCCTTAACTACTGTCCATGGCCAGGAGGCAGGCTGCGCTGACCAGCTCCGGCTGAAGTTGCACACCCACCGATCCACTGGGCCCGGAAGGGAGAGTTCTCAAAGGGAATCTGGATTTATTACTCCCAAGGGGGAAAGGGGTTGCATATGTCACTATACCAATTCTCTCTGGACTTTCTTTTTTTTTGGTGGCACTGGGGATTGAACTCAGGGTTGTTCTACCTCCAAGCTACCATCCCCAACCCCATTTTGTGTGTATGTGTGTGTGAGTGTGTGTGTGTGTGTGTGTGTGTGTGTGTGTGAGTGTGTGTGTATGTGTGTGTGTTTTACTGGGCATGGAACCTAGGGCATTCTACACCCCCAGCCCTTTTTTAATATTTTTATTTTTATTTTTTTGGAGTACTAGGGATTGAACCCAGGAGCTTTCTACCTCTGAGCTCCACCCCCAGCCCTATTTTTTATTCTTTATTTTGAAACAGGGTCTCACTGAGTTGCGGAGGGCCTCACTAAGTAGCTGAGGCTGGCCGCGAACCTGGATACTCTGGTCTCAGCCTCCCAAGTACTGGGATTACAAGCATGCGCCACCATGCCCGGCTTAAAATTTTTATTTTGAAACACCATCTTAGTAGGTTGATGAGAGAGTCTCACTACTTGCTGAGGCTGTCCTTGAACCTGTGATCCTCTTGCCTCAGCCTACCAAGTACTGGGATTACAAGCGTGCACCACCACATCTGGCTTTATTTTTTATTTTGAAACAGGGTCTCACACAATTGCTGAGGCTGGCCTCAAACCTGCTATCCTCCTGTCTCTGCCTCCCAAGTACCGGGATTACAAGCAATGTGCCACCATGCTGGGATCCTCTGGACTTTCTAGTAGCACTTCTATGGTTTCCTTTTTCTTTCTTTCTTTTTTTTTTGTGCTAGAAATTGTTTTCATATAAGAAATGATCCAGAGCCGGGCATGGTGGCACACACTTGTAATCCCAGTACTTGGGAGGCTGAGGCAGGTGGATTGCAGGTTCAAGACCAGCTTCAGCAACTTAGTGAGACCCTGTTTCAAAATAAAAAATAAAATGGGGCTGCGGATGTGGCTCGGAGGTAGAATGCTCCTGGTTTCAATCTCCAGGCACAAAATAAAAAAAAAGAGAGAGAGATGATTCAGTTCATAATTTTCCAAATGATTCAGCAGTTGTTATAACACCGTTTCTATCTTTCCTTTTTCTGCTGATTGGAAATACCATCTTTATCTTAAGGTGGTAACGTTTTTAGCCGTATCTAGTTCGAATGCACTCTGGAGGGGGTGTACAAAAATGTTCTCCTCTTTCTGACTGTACATTTACTCCACCCCCAAATTCTCTATTTATAGAATAAACGCCTAGAAGAAGTGAAAAGAGAAGAAAGAGAATTGCTGGAGGCTCAGTCTATTCCCTTGAGAAACTACTTAATGACCTACGTTATGCCAACTCTTATGCAGGGTCTAAATGAGTGTTGTAAGGTCAGACCCGATGATCCTGTTGATTTTCTGGTAAGAGATTTAATTTTTTAAAGTATCAGTTTGAAGCCGGGCGTGGTGGCGCACGCTTGTAATCCTAGTACTTGGGAGGCTGAGACTGGAGGATCCGGGTTCGCAGCCAGCCTCAGCTACTTAGTGAAGCCCTCCGCAACTTCGTGAGACCCTGTTTCGAAATAAAGAATAAAAAATAGGGCTGGGGGTGTAGCTCGGAGGTAGAATGCTCCTGGGTTCAATCCCCAGTACCACAAAAAATAATAAATATAAAATGAAATATCAGTTTGAAAATATAATATGCCTGAAATGGAATGGAAAATCAGTTGAGATAGAGAAACTGTGTGTCTAGTTATTTAGGAAATAGCTTCTTTTTTATTGTTTAAAGAGATTTTTTTATTGGTGCATTGTAATTATACATTTAATAGGTGTCAGGTTAGAAGAGTCATATATGCACACATTGCCCATTTAGCCCTCCCTCAAATCCCACCCCATTTCCTCCCCGTTCCCTCCCTTTAGTGCTTTGCACAGTGATTTTAGTCTTATAAGTTTGTATATATACCTCCTGCGCTTTAGTGTGTTTCCCTCCACCCCCCTCCCAACTCCCTCAGTTAGGTCCTCTTCTTTGTTTATCTAAAGCTTTCACCTTCTTTGTTTGGAGTCCCTTGTAAGTCTCCTCCTCTCTAGCTTCCACATATTAAGGCGGACATCCGACTTTTCACTCTTTGTGCCTGACTAATCTCACTTAGCATAATGTTCTCTAATTCTTTCCATTTCCCTACAAATGATGTAATTTTGTTCTTTATGGCTGCATAAAATTCCATTGTGTACATATCCCATAGTTTTGCAACCCATTCATCTGTTGATGGATACCTTGACTGGTTCTAAAGTTTGGCGATTGTGAATTGTGCAGCTATAAACATAGACACACATGCATTAGTCTGGTAGTTTGGTTTCTGGTCTTTTGGGTAGATGCCTAGAAGTGGTATTGCTGGGTCGTATGGTAGGTTCATTCCCATTCTTCTGAGGATCCTCCACACTGTTTTCCAAAGTGGTTGCACTAATTTGCACTCCCACCAGCAGTGTATTAGAGTTCCTGCTTCTCCACATCCTCGCCAGCATTTGTTGTTGTTTGTGTTTTTAATGTTTGCCATTCTTATTGGGGTTAGGTGATATCT
>PVJS01052565.1:0-13578 GCA_004027185.1 Glis glis
GACCCTCTGGGTTCAATCCCCTGTACTGCAAAAATCAGTAAATAAGCCAGGCGTGGTGGCGCACACTTGTAATCCCAGTACTTGGGAGGCTGAGACTAGAGGATCCAGGTTCGCGGCCAGCCTTCCGCAATTTAGAGAGACACTGTTTCAAAATACAGAATAAACCGGGTGTGGTGGTGCACACTTGTAATCCCAGTACTTTGGGAGGCGGAGACCAGAGGATCCGGGTTCGCGGCCAGCCTCAGCTCTCTCTCTCTCTCCCTGTCTCTCTCTCTCTACTTAGGCCCTCCGCAACTTCGTGAGACCCGGTTTCAAAATAAAGTATAAAAAATAGGTCTGGGGGTGTAGCTCGGAGGTAGAACACCCCTGGGTTCAATCCCCGATACCGAAAAAAAAAAACAGAATAAAAAATAGGGCTGGGGGTGTAGCTTGGAGGTAAAATGCCTCTGGGTTCAATCCCCAGTACCGCAAAAAAATAAAAATAAAATATAATAATAAAAAATAGGGCTGGGGATGTAGCTCAGAGGTAGAATGCCCCTGGGTTCAATCCCCAGTACTGCCCCCCACAAAAAAAATCAGTAAATAAGCCAGGCGTGGTGGCGCACACTTGTAATCCCAGTACTTGGAGGCTGAGACGGGAGAATCACAGGTTCGCGGCCAGCCTCAGCTACTTAGTGAGGCCCTCCGCAACTTAATGAGACCCTGTTTCAAAAATAAAGAATAAAAAATAGGGCTGGGGGTGTAGCTAGGAGGTAGAATGCCCCTGGGTTTAATCCTCAGTACTGCAAAAAAAAAAAAAAAAAGAAACAGAGTCTTGCTAGGTTGATGAGAGTCTCACTACTTCCTCAGGCTGTCCTCAAACCTGCATCTTCCTATCTCATCCTCCTAAGTAGTGGGATTACAGGCATGCACCACCATGCCCAGCTGGGGCTACATCTTTTTTTTTTTTTTTGGGCAGTACCGGGGATTGAACCCAGGGCCATTCTACTTCTGGGCTATATCCCCAGCCCTATTTTTTATTCTTTATTTTGAAACAGGGTCTCACTAAATTGCAGAGGCCTCACTAAGTAGCTGAGGCTGGCCGCGAACCCGGATCCTCCTGTCTCAGCCTCCCAAGTACTGAGATTACAAGTGTGCTCTACCACGCCTGGCTGGGGCTACATCTGTCTTTATTTTTTTATTTTTTATTTTTTTGTGTGTATGTGGGGGGGGGACTGGGGATTTAACCCAGGGGAGTTCTACCTCTGAGCCACACTCCCAGCCCTACTTTATTTATTTATTTATTTATTTTTGTGGCAGAAAAAAATCAAGAAAGTTAAAAGATAACACAGAATGGGGGAAAATGCTTTAAAATCATCGGTCTGATAAGGGTCATGCATAAGGGATATATAAAGTACCTGGGTGTGGTGGCATACGCCTGTAATCCCAGTACTTGGGAGCTTGAGATAGGAGGATCACAGGCTCAAGCCAGCCTCAACAAGGAGACTCTCTCAGCAACCTAGCAACCTAGTGAGGCCCTGTTTCAAAATAAAAAATAAAAGCCAGGTGTGGTGGCGCATGCTTGTAATCCCAGTACTTGGGAGGCGGAGACTGGAGGATCCGGGTTTGCAGCCAGCCTCAGCTACTTAGTGAGGCCCTCTGCAACCTCGTGAGACCCGGTTTCAAAATAAAGTATAAAAAATAGGGCTGGGGGTGTAGCTTGGAGGTAGACCCCCCCCCCGGGTTCAATCCCCGGTACTGCAAAAAAAATATAAAAAAAAACCAAAAAATAAAATAGTGCTGGGGGTGTAGTTCAAGGTAGAGCACCCCTGGGTCTAATCCCCAGCATCACACACATGGGCACGCACACGCGCGTGCGCGAGCGCACACACACACACACACAATTGAAGCTTATCTGAGGAAAGAGATGATCAAATAAGGATGATTTAAAAAAAATCGCTGGGCATGGTGGCGCACACTTGTAATCCCAGTACTTGGGAGGCGGAGACCGGAGGATCCGGGTTCGCGGCCAGCCTCAGACCCGGTTTCAAAATAAAGTATAAAAAATAGGGCCGGGGGTGTAGCTCGGAAGTAGAATGCCCCTGGGTTCAATCCCCAGTACCACAAAAAAAAAAAAAAAGAAATCTCTCTGCCTCTGCCAAACTTACCTACCCTGTGTCTTTTTTCTATTAGAAGATAGTCCTCGCTCATTCACCAGAGAGAGGGCTGGCTTTGTCTGATGCTAGCTTTTCCTTAGGCCCATCCTGGAGAAATGGTGGGAGCTCTGGCTGCACAGTCCCTTGGAGAACCTGCCACCCAGATGACCTTGAACACCTTCCATTATGCTGGTGTGTCTGCCAAGAATGTGACACTGGGTGTACCCCGACTTAAGGAGCTCATCAACATTTCCAAGAAGCCAAAGACTCCCTCACTCACTGTCTTCCTGTTGGGCCAGTCTGCTCGAGATGCCGAAAGGGCCAAGGTAGGGGTCAGGTGATGGCCTTATTGGCAAGAAGAAAAGGAGAGGAATTCTCCTTTGAATCAGGGTTTGGGATTCCCTCCATAGGATGGTTTCAAGACACCTTTGGAATCACCCTGATGCCTGTGTCCCTGTCTCATCCCAGGACATTCTCTGCCGCCTGGAGCATACAACATTGAGGAAGGTGACTGCCAACACAGCCATTTACTATGACCCCAACCCCCAGAGCACAGTGGTGGCAGAAGATCAGGAGTGGGTAAACGTCTACTATGAGATGCCTGACTTTGATGTAGCCCGAATCTCCCCTTGGCTGTTGCGGGTGGAGCTGGACCGGAAGCACATGACTGACCGGAAGCTGACCATGGAACAGATTGCCGAAAAGATCAATGCTGGTAAGGGCAGGAGGGCATGTGTGTCTGAGGAGTCCCACCTGGGCTCCTACCTCTGTTGTGTTCACTATACTGGAGTCTCAAAAGAGCCACCCACCTTCCTGCCACCTGTGTTGTCCCCTCCACCACCTTTTTGTGTGTGTGTGTGGTGGTTCCAGGGATTGAACCCAGGGGCATTCTACCTCTGGGCTACACCCCCAGCCCTGTTTTTTATTTTTATTTTGAAACAGGGTCTTACTAAATTGCGGAGGTCCTCACTAAGCTGAGGCTGGCCGCAAACCCGGATCCTCCTGTCTCGGCCTCCCAAGTACTGGGATTACAAGCATGCGCCACCACGCCCGGCTCCCCTCCACCTTCTAAAGCATCTTTTCTCCAGGGTCACTGTTCCCTGGTCCCAGACCCTCCAGGTTCCCTCTGCATTCTCTTTCCCAGTGTTCCCCTTTTCTCTTTCTGGAGGGGATCTGTGAGAAGGAAAGGTCTTGAGGAGAGGCAAGCCAAAAGAGAACGCTGTGAGTAGAAAGCAGGAAGCAAGTCCTGTCTGATGTGGTTTTTCTCATGGCTCATTGTTCCCACCAGGCTTTGGTGATGACTTGAATTGCATCTTTAATGATGATAATGCAGAGAAGCTGGTCCTGCGTATCCGTATTATGAACAGTGATGAAAACAAGATGCAAGAGGTAAATGGGACCCAAAAAGAAACTGACAGATCACAGAAAACTATTAAATTTGAGGGGCCAGTCATACCCACCTAATTTAGGAATAGGTAATGATGGTTAGCAACGATTTCCCAGCAGCAAGTCTTTGAAATTTGAAGCAACCACCAAATAGATAAAACAGATGGCATTGAAAAGGGTGTTCCTTGGCACTCCTCCCCCGGGTTCTTGCAGCTAGCTATCCTGGAGCAGAACAAACTTCAGCCAGGAGAGCAAGGGGGCAAGATTGGGACAGGCTGGACAATAAAAATTATGTCTTCAGGAAAGTGGTATCACATGCAACAGGATCCTTGGAAATGTTTGACCAGTGACTCACTCCTGGGCATGGCTTCCGAGAGATAGTTCTGTATATGTGGGTGTCTGCTGCTTTATTTATTTATTTTATTTTATTTTTTTGTGGTACTGGGGATGGAACTGAGGGGCATTCTACCACCAAGTTACATCCCCAGCCCTGTTTTATTGTTTAATTCTGAAACAGGGTCTCACTAAGTTGTGAAGGGCCTCACTAAGTTGCCAAGGCTGGCTATGTACCTGGAATCCTCCTGTCTCAGCCTCTCAAGTACTGGGATTACAAGTGCGTGCCACCATGCCTGGCTTTGTCTGCTGCTTTTCCAAGTGTGTGCCACCACGCCTGGCTTTGTCTGCTGCTTTAATAACAAAAATTCAAGAATTCACCAGCTCCTGAACTATTGTTAGAATAGTTAAGAAAATATTAATAGCCGGACATGGTGGCACATGCCTGTAATCCCAGTACTTGGGAGGCTGAGACAGGAGTATCACAGGTTTGAGA
Source organism: Glis glis (assembly GCA_004027185.1). Classification (NCBI taxonomy): domain Eukaryota; kingdom Metazoa; phylum Chordata; class Mammalia; order Rodentia; family Gliridae; genus Glis; species Glis glis. The sequence continues at coordinate 4,351 of PVJS01052565.1, forward strand.
CTAGCCTCAGCAACTTAGGCCAAATAAAAAATAAAATAGGGCTGGGGGTGTAGCTCAGAGGTAGAATGCCCCTGGGTTCAATCCCCAGTACCACACACATACAAAGAAATTAATATATCTTGATGGAATGCAGTGTACATCTATTAGAAGAGGTTATTGTCAAGTCAGTAGCGTCCTGGCGAGCACTTGGTTAGCATCAGAAGCAGAGCAGTCCCCTGGCCCGGCTGTCTGGGGTACGCACACATCCACAAGGGGCCTGGTGCTAGGTGGACTATATGAAAATGGCAGCTGTTAGGGTGGGAGGTGTGGGTGCCCCTTCCTAGGTTTCTTTTAGTGATATTGTAAAAATCATGATAAAAAGTACTCACTGGGACCTTGAGGTCCTTGGAGTCAGTAGTTTGGGTGAGAGTGGGGAAGAGACCAGAGGGCATTAGGAGTGCCAACCTTGCTCTCATCACAGGAAGAAGAGGTGGTAGACAAGATGGATGACGATGTCTTCCTGCGCTGCATTGAGTCCAACATGCTGACAGATATGACCCTACAGGGCATCGAGCAGATCAGCAAGGTCAGCCAGCCCCTTCACGGCTGCCCTCCTCCCACCTGTCCCCCACCCTGTCCTGTCTGGCCCAGCTCCAGCTCACTCTGTCCCTCCAGGTGTACATGCACTTGCCGCAGACAGACAACAAGAAGAAGATCATCATCACAGAGGACGGGGAGTTCAAAGCCCTGCAGGAGTGGATCCTGGAGACAGATGGTGTGAGCTTGATGCGGGTGCTGAGTGAGAAGGACGTGGATCCTGTGCGCACCACGTCAAACGACATCGTGGAAATCTTCACGGTGAGCCCTCAGAGCATGCTGCCGGCGGCCTTTGCTGAGGCTGTCCTGATTTCAGGCCTCTCTGCACTCTGCTCACAAGATTTCTCGTTCATGTTTTGTCTGCCCAGATCATTTTGGCAGCAGGAATAGGAGAACAGAACTAATTTGGTCTCGATTCTTCCCCCCCAACCCCCGTGACAGGTGCTGGGCATTGAGGCTGTGCGGAAGGCCCTGGAGCGGGAGCTGTACCATGTCATCTCCTTTGACGGTTCCTATGTCAATTACCGGCACTTGGCTCTCTTGTGTGATACCATGACCTGTCGTGGCCACTTGATGGCCATCACCCGACATGGAGTCAACCGTCAAGACACTGGACCTCTCATGAAATGTTCCTTTGAGGAAACGGTAATGTCAAAACTTCTTTTTTTGTGTGTGTGGTTCTGGGGACTGAACCCAGGGGGCATTCTACCTCCGAACTACACCCCCAGCCCTGTTTTATTCTTTTTTTTTTTGCAATACTGGGGATTGAACCCAGGGGCATTCTACCTCTGAGCTCCACCCCCAGCCCTGTTTTTTTATTCTTTATTTTGAAATAGGGTCTCACTAAGTTGCAGAGGGCCTAAGTAGCTGAGGCTGGCTGCGAACCCGGGTCCTCCGATCTCAGCCTCCCAAGTACTGGGATTACAAGAGCCACCACACCTGGCTCTTATTCTTATTTTGAAACAGGGTCTCCCTAGGTTGATGAGAGTCTCACTACTTGCTGAGGCTGTCCTTGAACCTGTGATCCTCCTGTCTCAGCCTCCCAAGTACTGGGATTACAAGCGTGCGCCACCACGCCCGGCATGTCAAAACTTCTGAGTGGGCGGGAGGAGGGTGCCCTGTGGCAGAGGAGTGTGAGTGTGCTATGGGCAATTGGGCTGCGGCTCTGATGGCACAGTCCTGGGTGCCGTGTGTGGAGGGGTCTGATGGGGCCTGTCCTCTTCTGGTTGTTCAGGTGGATGTGCTTATGGAAGCAGCTGCCCATGGGGAGAGTGACCCCATGAAGGGGGTCTCTGAGAATATCATGCTGGGCCAGCTGGCTCCAGCTGGCACCGGCTGCTTTGACCTCCTACTGGACGCAGAGAAGTGCAAGTACGGCATGGAGATCCCCACCAACATCCCCGGCTTGGGGGCTGCCGGACGTGAGTATGAGCGAGTGCCTTGGCTGTGCAGAATGTAACCAGGCCTGCGGGGGTGAGGCAGGCTGTGGCTGGGGGGTGTAAAGTCCCCGGGTGCTGTTTCTCATGAGTCCCTCTGGGCCTCTTTGCAGCCACCGGCATGTTCTTCGGTTCAGCACCCAGTCCCATGGGAGGAATCTCTCCTGCCATGACACCCTGGAACCAGGGTGCAACCCCAGCTTATGGGGCCTGGTCCCCAAGTGTCGGTGAGTAACCTGGCCTAGGAAGAGGGCCCTCAGGCAGTCCAGAGGTGGGTGAGCAGGGATGGTGGACAGTAGCTGTCATCGGACTGTGGGGAAAGGTGGGTGGTTGGACTCCAGCTCTGGCTTCACCCTGTTCCTCTTCCTTCCAGGGAGTGGCATGACCCCAGGGGCAGCTGGCTTCTCGCCCAGTGCTGCCTCAGATGCCAGCGGCTTCAGCCCAGGTTACTCCCCTGCCTGGTCCCCTACGCCGGGCTCCCCGGGCTCCCCCGGCCCCTCAAGCCCATATATCCCTTCACCAGGTAAGTCATTGCTGTCTGTCAAACCTGTCCCCTCCCTGGGCTTCCCATCTGGACAAGTTTTTTTTTCACTTAAATCCCTTGTCGGCTTCTTTCTCACAGGTGGTGCCATGTCACCCAGCTACTCACCAACATCACCTGCCTACGAGCCTCGTTCCCCTGGTGGCTATACACCCCAGAGCCCCTCCTACTCCCCCACATCCCCCTCCTACTCCCCCACCTCCCCCTCCTATTCGCCAACCAGTCCTAACTACAGCCCCACGTCACCCAGCTACTCCCCAACCTCTCCTAGCTACTCACCAACGTCTCCCAGTTACTCTCCGACCTCTCCCAGCTACTCTCCGACCTCTCCCAGCTACTCGCCTACTTCCCCCAGCTACTCCCCAACATCACCCAGCTATTCCCCGACGTCTCCCAGCTACTCCCCGACGTCTCCCAGCTACTCCCCGACGTCTCCCAGTTACTCACCGACTTCACCCAGCTACTCCCCCACCTCCCCCAGCTACTCACCAACATCTCCCAGCTACTCCCCCACATCTCCAAGCTACTCACCAACTTCCCCGAGTTATTCCCCTACCAGCCCGAACTACTCTCCGACCAGTCCCAATTACACCCCAACATCTCCCAGCTACAGCCCAACATCTCCCAGCTACTCACCAACTAGTCCCAACTATACACCGACCAGCCCTAACTACAGCCCCACCTCTCCAAGCTACTCCCCAACTTCACCCAGCTACTCTCCAACCTCACCCAGCTATTCTCCTTCAAGCCCACGGTACACACCACAGTCTCCGACCTACACCCCAAGCTCTCCCAGCTACAGCCCCAGCTCCCCTAGCTATAGCCCTACCTCACCCAAGTATACCCCAACCAGTCCTTCTTACAGTCCCAGCTCACCAGAGTACACCCCAACCTCTCCCAAGTACTCGCCTACCAGCCCCAAATATTCACCCACTTCTCCCAAGTACTCTCCTACCAGCCCCACCTATTCACCCACTACCCCAAAATACTCACCAACATCTCCTACTTATTCGCCAACTTCTCCGGTCTACACCCCAACCTCTCCTAAGTATTCACCTACTAGCCCCACATACTCGCCCACCTCCCCCAAGTACTCGCCCACCAGCCCCACCTACTCGCCCACCTCCCCCAAAGGCTCCACCTACTCACCCACTTCCCCTGGCTACTCGCCCACCAGCCCCACCTACAGCCTCACAAGCCCGGCCATCAGCCCGGATGACAGTGATGAGGAGAATTGAGGGTAAGCAGGGCACAGCAACAGCTGGCTAGGCCCAGGGGCAGCCTTGGTGGCACTGTGCAGTCCTCCCACCTCCCTCTCTGGCTGTGACCCCAGCCAGTTCCCTTGTACATAACTCCTGTGACAGAGTTCTTCCCCCTTGAAGTTCTGTGTCCCCTTTCTGATGGGGCTTCCTGTTCTCTCTCTACTTGTGCTGTCTCAGAACCCATTGACCTAGCTGTGAGGTTCTTCCTACCCCACCTACCCCTTGCCTGAACCCGCAGTGGAGGTCCTTCCTGGCTTGTGGCTTGACTGGGGCTAAAGGGTATTTTAACTTCATAGGGGTACTTCCTGCTCTGAGTCGTACGTCTGATCCTCCAGAAGAACAAAGTGCTGCCTTTTGTCTGTTATTTTATTTTTTGAAGTTTAAATAAAGTTTACTAATTTTGACCAAAAATCTGTCCATTGAGTGCTTAATTGGGGAGTAGGGGAGGCAAGAATTCCTAGGCCCCTGCCTCATGCCACGAAAAGCATAGGAAGGGGTAGTGCAGAAAGCGACCAACAGTCACCCTTCATCTCACCACTAGGAGGCGTGTTTTCTTTTAGTATTTTTTCTGCACATTTGAGTCTTTCTAACAAGTGAACAAAAACATACATTTTATTTTTACCTCAGACCAGCAATAAAAAGACTACGGATATGTAATGTATTTTAAAGCTGAAGTCAAAGGATTTGGGTATAACTGGCTGTTTTTATTTGTCCATTTCTTTTTTTCTTTCATTAGCATCTTCTTAATGTAGATATCAGACTTCCTACATCCAAGTTTCTTGTATTAGCTTTAGCTATTTTAAAGTATTTTTTATAATAGTTACCTGGCAGGGGAGATACCATGATCATGAAGGTGGTTTTCCCAGGGCGAGGCTTATCCATTGCACTGTGGATGTGCTGACTCTGCCATTTCCCCAAATGTGGGAAACTCGACTGCATAATTTGTGGTAGTGGGGGATTGCATTTCCCCTGGTTAAAATAAATAAATAAAGCCAGGCGTGGTGGACCACGTTTGTAGTCCCAGTACTTGGGAGGCTGAGACCTGAGAATCTGGGTTCGCGGCCAGCCTCAGCTACTTAGTGAGGCCCTCTGCAACTTAGTGAGACCCTGTTTCAAAATAAAGAAAAAAAAGGGCTGGGGATGTAGCTCAGAGGAAGAATGCCCCTGGGTTCAATCCCCAGTTCCACACACAAAAAAAAATAGGGCTGGGGGTGGAGCTCAGAGGTAGAATGCCCCTGGGTTCCATCCCCAGTACCAAAATGAATAATTAATTAAAGTTTTTATTTTTTGGCTTACTTGTGATTTACTTTAGCTATTATAAATTATTTTTTATTTTTTGGTATCAGGGATTGAACCAAGGGGCCTGCTATCTACAAGCTACACCCCCAGCCCTTTTTATTTTTTGTCTTTTTTTTTGGTGGTACTGGGGATTGAACCCAGGGGCATTCTACCTCCGAGCTACACCCCCAGCCCTATTTTTTGTTCCTTATTTTGAAGCAGGGTCTCACTAAGTTGTGGAGGCCTCACTAAGTAGCTGAGGCTGTCCGCAAACCCTGATCCTCCGGTCTCAGCCTCCCAAGTACTGGGATTACAAGCGTGCGCCACCACGCCCGGCTTCCCTTTATTTTTTGAAACAGAGTCTAACTAAATTGCTGAAGGTGGCCTCGAACCCGTAATTCTTCTGGCTCAGCCTCAAGCCTCAAGTACTGGGATTACAGACATTCACCACCACACCTTATTTATTTTTTATTTTGTAATGTTTCAAAGAGAACTTTCTTGGCTTTGATTTTTTTGTATTTATTTATTTTTGTGGTACTGGGGATTGAACCCAGGGGCATTCTACCTTCAAGCTACACCGCTAGCCCTATTTTTTATTCTTTATTTTGAAACAGGGTCTCACTAAGTTGCAGAGGGCCTCACTAAGTAGTTGAGGCTGGCTGCAAACCTGTGATCCTCCTGTCTCAGCCTCCCAAATGCTGGGATTACAAGCGTGCGCCACCACATGCCCAACTGTTTTGTTTTATTTTTACGTGCCTTAAGATATAATAAAATGGCCGGGCGTGGTGGCGCACGTTTGTAATCCCAGTTCTTGGGAGGCGGAAACCGGAGGATCTGGGTTCGCAGCCAGCATCAGCTACTTAGGCCCTCCGCAACTTCATGAAACCCTGTTTCAAAATAAAGAATAAAAAATAGGGCTGGGGGTGTAGCTCGGAGGTAGAATACCCCTGGGTTCCATCCCCAGTACCACATACACACACAAAAAAAGATATAATAGAATATAATACCTATATACCTCCACTTAGCTTAAAAAATTGAATCTTAGCATCCCTTATATGCCCCTACCATGACATGGCCTTCCCTCTTTCCCAGAGGTAACTGTGATATAAAATTTTGTGTTAATGGCCAGGCATGCTGGTGCACGCCTGTAATCTCAATACTTGGGAAGCTGAGACAGGAGAATCACAAGTTTGAGGCCAGCCTCAGCAATTTAGCAAGACCCTGTTTCAAAATAAAAAATAAGAGCCTAGCGTGGTGGCACATGCTTGTAATCTCAGTACTTGGGAGGCTGAGACAGGAGGATCACAAATTCAAAGCCAGCCTTGGCAACTTAGCGAGGCTCTCAGCAACCTAGTGAGACCCTGTTTCCAAATAAGAAATAAAATCGGGCTGGGGGTGTAGCTTGGAGGTAGAATGCCTCTGGGTTCAATCCCCAGCACCAAAAAAAAAAAAAAAAAAAAAAAAAAATAGGGGTGGGAGTGGGGGTGTAGCTCAGAGATAGAATGCCTTTGGGTTCAATTCCCAGTACCAAAAAAAAAAAAAAGAAACAAAAAGAGTGTAGGTGGTTCTTTTGATTTTCTTTATAGGTTATTATAATCCATCCTTAAGAATATTATTTAATATGTTATTGGATGTCATATAAATGAAATCACATTGCATATATCCTTTGTGACATGCTTTTTTTTTTTTTTAAAAGAAACAGTCTGTGGTTATTTTATTTTCTGCAGTACTAGGGATTGAACCCAAAGGTACTACCACTGAGCTACATGCTCAGCTTTTTAAATTTTTTTTTTTTTGCGGTACCGGGGATTGAACGCAGGGGCATTCCACCTCCGCGCTACGCCCCCGGCCCTATTTTTTATACTTTATTTTGAAACCGTGTCTCACGAAGTTGCAGAGGACCTAAGTAGCTGAGGCTGACCGCGAACCCGGATCCTCCGGTCTCTCCCTCCCAAGTACTGGGATTACAAACATGTGCGACCATGCCCGGCCTACTGTGTTCTGAACTCTGAGGAATTTGAGTAAGTTGTTGACTAGGAGAACAACTCATCTTTGTGTTCATTCTTAAAAAAGAATGCTTCCTTGTACAATTATTGTGTGTCAATTAAAAATATTGTTAAATGTCACCAACTTCAGCTGTGTTAATGCCATTGGAATAATAAACTTGATTTGGTGCTGACAAAAAAAAATTTTTTTTTTGCAGTACCGGGGATTGAACCCAGGGGCGTTCTACCTCCGCGCTACACCCTGGCCCTATTTTTTTTTTACACTTTATTTTGAAACCGGGTCTCACGAAGTTGTGGAGGGTCTCACTAGGTAGAGAGAGAGAGAGAGAGAGAGAGAGCGAGCTGAGGCTGGCCGGGAACCCGGATCCTCCGGTCTCCGCCTCCCAAAGTACTGGGATTACAAGCGTGCACCACCACGCCTGGCCAAAAAAAATTTTTTTAAAGAATGCTTTCATTATTTGAAAATGAAGTATCATGTGTGCTTCATGGTTTGTTGGTTTTTTGTTTTTTTTTTTTTTTGCAGTACTGGGGATGAAACTCAGGGGCATTCTACCTCTGAGCTACACCCCCAGCCCTATTTCTTATTCTTTATTTTGAAACAGGGTCTCGCTAAATTGCGGAGGGCCTCACTAAGTAGCCAAGGCTGTCCTTGAACCTGTGATCCTCCTGTCTCAGCCTCCCAAGTACTGGGATTACAAGCGTGCACCACCACAACCGACCTCAGCCCTATTTTTTATTCTTTTTATTATTTTTTTTTTTTTGCGGTACCAGGGATTGAACCCAGGGGTGTTCTACCTCCGAACTACACCCCCAGCCCTATTTTTTATTCTTTATTTTGAAACAGGGTCTCACTAAGTTGCCAAAGGCCTCACTAAGTAGCTGAGGCTGGCCGTGAACCTGCGATCCTCCTGTCTCAACCTCCCCAGTATTGGGATTACAAGCATGTGCCACCACACCCAGCTCCATGTTGTTTTTTTTAAATAAATTTTGTCAAGTTAAGGAACTAACCTTCTATATCTAGTTTGCTAAGAAATTTTATTAGGAATGAGTATTAAACTTTTTTATTTCCTTTTTTTTTCTTTTTTGTGGCACTGATGAATCCAAGGCCTCACACATGCTAGTACTCTACCACTAAACTACCTTTTTAAATTGTGTGTGTGTGTGTGTGTGTGTGTGTGTGTGTGTGTGGTACTGGGGATTGAACCCGGGGATGTTCTACCTCTGAGCTATACCCCAGCCATATTTTATTTTTTATTTTGAAACAGGGTCTCACCAAGTTGCAGAGGGCCTCACTAAATTACTGAGGCTGTTCTAAAACCTGCAATCCTTCTGTCTCAGCCTCCCAAGTACTATGATTATAGGCATACGCCACCACACTATATTTTTTATTTTGAAAAAGGGTCTCGCTAATTTGCTGAGGCTCAGCCGGGCGTGGTGGCGCACGCTTATAATCCCAGTATTTGGGAGGCGGAGACCGGAGGATCCGGGTTCACGGCCAGCCTCAGCTCTCTCTCTCTCTCTCTCTCTCTCTCCCTGTCTCTCTCTCTCTCCCTGTCTCTCTCTCTCTCTCCTACGTAGTGAGGCCCTCCGCAACTTTGTGAGACCCAGTTTCAAAATAAAGTATAAGAAATAGGGCCGGGGGTGTAGCGTGGAGGTAAAATGCCCCTGGGTTCAATCCCGGTACCGCAAAAAAAAAAAAAAAATTGCTGAGGCTCCCAAAATCTATTGTATATAAGATCAATAAACAGTTCTTCGTGGTGGTGCACGCTCATAATCCCAGTACTTGGGAGGCAGAGACCGGAGGATCTGGGTTCGCGGCCAGCCTCAGCTACTTAGTGAAGCCCACCACAACTTCCTGAGACCTGGTTTCAAAATAAAGTATAAAGGCCGAAAGCTGGGCGTGGTGGTGCATGCTTGTAATCCCACTACTTTGGGAGGCAGAAACCGGGGGATCCGGGTTCGCGGCCAGCCTCAGCTCTCTCGCTCACTCTCTCTCTCTCCCTCTCTCTCTCTCTCTCTCTCTCTCTACTTAGTGAGGCCCTCCGCAACTTCGTGAGACCCGGTTTCAAAATAAAGTATAAAAAATAGGGCCGGGGGTGTAGCATGGAGGTAGAATGCCCCTGCGTTCA
>PVJS01052566.1:0-13577 GCA_004027185.1 Glis glis
ATTTCACTATTTCCCTCTTGGAATGTTTCCTCCTGAGAGATTCTTCTTGGAACCCTGCTCATATGCTCTGAGGTGTTCCAAGCAACCAAATGAAGAGGTGATTCTTAGGAATCAAACCCCAAATAAGAACAGTAGTTAAACCTCTAGGGGAACCTTTCAAAGAAAATACTTGCCCTCCAGTACTAGCCAAGACCTGTGAAACAAAACAGCCCAGTATACTCACAGGATCATGAGCGACATATGACATCATTCTAAACCATGAAGAAACAGAATGGTTACTACACTATTGAAACAAGTCCTGAGCAAGCTTTGATTGTTGACAAATCAATAGGAAAAATCTAAGGAAAGTACATTTTTATTTGTGATTTTCTTCCTTACTTTCATAGTTACACCATGTATTGCAGTGTCATTTTTAATATATGTCTCTTTGTACATATATTTTCTCTAGTGGCACCTTAATTTTTTCCAAGAATCTCTATCATACATTTATTACTAATATCAATTATAAAAAACTCTCTTATCCTCTTTTTTGTAAGACATTTACATTTTTAGTTACTAATTATTTTAAATCAATACAAACCGACAAGTCAATAACTCAACATAAATATATTAGTCATATTTTAATTTTTAGAGCATAAGCACTATATCACATCATGACAAAGTAAAAAAAAACTTTTCTCACTCTTGCCTTCATGTTTCTCTTCTTCCTATCAATCAAAAAGACTAAATATGAATTTATTAGTAATGTAAAGGATCATGCTAATTTATGTAAGAGATTATCACTCTGACAGAAAATGCCATAATCTATTGAGAGATACTAGAAAATATTAATATTGCATTTACTAATTTAGACATTGATACTTTCTGGCTTTTTACTTGAACCATAGCATTGATCTTATAGGCTTAATATGGACCCCCCAAAAAACATAATTTTATTATTTTAAAAATTAAAACACTGGCTCTAAAATATCTGTAGCTTTTTGCATTGCCAAGTAATTTCACTCATGGTTTTATAATTTATTACATTGTTCATTCTTTGAAATTTCTTCACTATTGAAAATATTTTATTTTGCTTCCCCTATAAAGAGAAGATCTGGCAATGACTCCAAGTACCATGAATATCAGAGTTCTCAAGACAAAACAATAAATATTTTCTACTCATTTCAATACATCAAAACTATTTACTCTCAGATTTAAGTAATACCATCATACATATTAATTATTACTTACTCAAATATTCTAGCTAATTACATATAGTTTAATATTCAAATTTTATCTCCTTTGGAAATGCATTAGCTAATAATTCTTGGATCATTACTAAATAACTAGTAGAATTTATCTTTAACTTCCTCAATTGCTATATCCCCTTATGCCTAATCTAAGAAACTTACAATAATATACTTCCATTTTCCTCCCACCTTGTTTTTATGCTATTGTTATATTGCACTGTTCATTACACAAGTTATAAACTTCACACTATATCATCATTTTTGTTAATATAATTATCTTTGGGGATATTTAAATAATAAAACATTGGTACCATTTTCCTTCTCCTTGAAAAATATTGCTTTGACTGTATATTTGCTAACAAGAATCCCCTTGTCTTTTGAATACCTAAGAAAACTTTACTTTGCATTAATTTTTTTTTTTGCGGTACCGGGGATTGAACGCAGGGGCATTCTATGTCCGCGCTACGCCCCCGGCCCTATTTTTTATACTTTATTTTGAAACCGGGTGAAGTTGCGGAGGACTTCACTAAGTAGAGAGACAGAGAGAGACAGAGAGAGGGAGAGAGAGCGAGAGAGAGAGAGCTGAGGCTGGCCGCGAACCCGGATCCTCCAGTCTCCGCCTCCCAAAGTACTGGGATTACAAGGGTGCGCCACCACGCCCAGCTCACTTTGCATTAATTTTGATACACAGTTTCTCTTATTCTATGCAGACAGATTTACTTTCAGTATTTAATTATTTTCTCCCTATTGTTTTTTTTTTGCATTGGTTCAAATGAGCAAATTACTGTCATCTTTACCCTTATTCTTCTCTCTAAATGTTTTGAAGAAATTTTTTTATCACCCTCTGACACAGAACAATTGAACAATTTTAAGACTTGGTTTAGTTTTCTGTGCTTTTTTAAGTTTTTTTTATGTGCTTGGTTATCATTAAGTCCATTGGGTCTTGGATTTTTAGTTTTCATCAAATTTGGAGCACTTTGGCCATTGCTTTTCCCCCCTCAACTACACCATTCCTTAATGAACCCCAATCATACTTTTACTAGGATACCATGACTTTGTCCTACCGATCACTGACAGAGCATTACTTGACTACTTTTAATTATTTTCCACTACTGAGACAAGACCTTTCATGTACCTCACCTAATGTCCCAAGAATCTTCAGCTTTTCCAGTCTGACTAGACAGAACACAAACTACTTCCAGCCCTATATTAACACAGAGCAGCACTTCTTTTGAGCACTCTTTCTGCCATGTTATTTTTTGTACATTCACACTCTGGTAAATAGTCAGTTGAATACTTAACGAAAATCTTCTGCAGATTACTAGAAATTCTATCTTTACCTACCTCTTTCCTTTGTCATATTCTTACCTGATTGTTGGGAACAACCAGAGACGTGAGAGGAAAAGAATGACACAGACAAGGAGAACAGATACAACTCAGAGGTAAGTCCCCACTGGCTACTATTCCACAGATTTTATTGTTGTTTTAAGCAGGAAGATTACATTCAGACACTGATGAATACCTCAATACGTGCAGAAAGTCCTTGAAATAATGATTAACAGGTAAACTGCTGAATATGTCCAGAAAGTCTTTGAGATAATGGTTAACAAGGAGATATATGGGAGTTTGCACCAGCAAGAAAAACAAGACCTTTTACCTTGGAGAAACAGGCTGCTTTCAACAAGTTCAAATGTCTGGTCATGGCTTTTTAAGATCCTTAGACTTTTCCAAGGCAAATGTCTACCTGCCTCTGGCGGTCCTGTTTTCCATACCTGATCACCATTGTCTCTCGGTTTTGTCAATCTCAGACGTAGTCTTATGAAACACATTTATCTAACAATAATAATAAATATCCTAAAAGAATTTCAGAAAACTAATTATAAAATATATATGAAGGAACAAAGTATATGAATACCTATTAAAATCCTAAAGAAGAAAATGAAGTGAGGGACTTCCTTGATTAAATATAAGTAGTAAAGCAATGAAAACAATGATGATGAATATAATACAATATTTGCACAGGGATAAGAAAAAATACAATGGAATAAAACATGGAACTTAGAAACAAAATCCACACATTGAGAAGTACCTTAATAAATGACATGATGCAAATGAATAGGAAAAATGACCTATACATTAACTGGTACTATGAAGATAAAATAAAAATTTAGAGAATAATTTCTGACCATGTCAAAACCAATTTCGGATACATAAAATACATTTTATGTATACAATTTACATAAGTTAGCATGAAACATATAATTCAAAACTTTCTGAATAAAATGCAGATGGATATCTTTTAAGCTATTTGATTCTATAAGATTTTTTTTCTTTTTAATTTTTGTGGTGCTGGAAACAAAACCAAGGGCCTTGCACATGCTAATTACTTACTCTACCACTGAACTATACCCCAGGCTCTATGATTATAGAAATTTTCAAATATAACAAAATCATGAGCCCTTATAGAGAATATATATTTAATTGACTTTTAATTTATAAACTCTGTACTTCAAAATCACCATAATTTTACATAAATTGACAATGAAAAACTTCAGAATCAACCTAGACTTCCTATATATCAAAAATTTAAAATAACAAAAAACATAAAATGAACAAAATATATGAGCAGTCATTCCAAAAAATAGTAAATATGAATTATTCTAAATAAAAAGTGTTGGCCTTAGTCATCTAAAATGAGATATAATTTTATTTCCACTCAATTGACAAAAATTATGACATTGTTGATATCAAATATTAATGAAAGTATAGATTTCTGTAAATTCTTGTGCATTGTTTCTCGAAACATAAAATGGTACACTCACTTAATACTTTGTTCTTATAAAATTGAACCCAGCCTGGCGTGGTGCCGCACGCTTGTAATCCCAGTACTTTGGGGGCGGAGACCAGAGGATCCGGGTTCGCGGCCAGCCTCAGCTCTCTCCCTGTATCTCTCTCTCTCTCTCTCTCTCCTTAGTGAGGCCCTCCGCAACTTCGTGAGACCCGGTTTCAAAATAAAAGTATAAAAAAATTAGGGCCGGGAGCGTAGCACGGAGGTAGAATGCCCCTGCGTTCAATCCCCGGTACCGCAAAAAAAAAAAAAAAAATTGAACCCATGCATTATCTATAATATAATGATGCCACTCTTAGATTATATTTTGACAGATATTGCTCAGAGCTATGAAAAAACACATATGAAAACATTCATAAAAATTGCTTTTAAGAGCCAAAAATATAAACATAAAATATGAAACTATACAGTATCTAAAGTAGTTTTTCTGTGAACTGTTTTAGAATTTTGGCTACAAATTTATGCACTAACACACATATCTGATATGAATAAAATGCAAAGGTTGCAATTTCAGAATAGCAGTGTACAAAATATTCTAATGAGAGATGTTTAATAATTAGATACCTCTAACCTTTGGGTTCCTCACAGTTAGTGTGGGTCAGTAACATATATTAAATGTATTAAATGTCATTGAATATTTTAAAGTAGAAGATAATACTTAGATGAATTAAAAATTTATTTATATATTTATCAATGGAGATATTTTATATCACCCTGCAAAACAATATCCAAATTTTTATGTCATTTTGCTTTTTTTAACCACATCTAACTACAAATACATCAATTAAGATTTGCATGATGATGAAAACTAACCATGAATAAAATACATCATGAAAACAATATCGGATGCCTAATAATTATTAAGCAGAAATTAATATTAGTGATTCTTTTCATGTGAAATTCATGTTTTCCATTTTAATGAAATTAGTTTAAATGTGCATGCTATATATTTTTTCTTCCTAAATATCTTCTTTCAGTTTTTTCAGTAAACAAGTTAATCATGGGTTTACTGTATACCAGGTACTACAGAAATAGAAGAATTAATAGGTTATAGATCAAGATGTCTACTATTTAATCATTTTAAATATTTGATTACAATTAATATTTATTTAATTCAAACTAAGAAACAACAGCATATTCTTTGTCTCTGTTTTGTATTGACTCTATGAAACATGCACTCTAACTGAAATCACATTTATTGAAGCTCTAATAAGAAAATGGCTCTATCTTATAAGGAGGAAGATGAATGAGTTTAGATTAGGTCTTGCTTCAACTCCTCTCCCATTATCCATCTCCTTTAGTCAGTGATGAAAAATGCTCTCAGTAGTGGATATCAATGTGCCATAGAAAAACTGTGTGCTAAGGGACTTGAAAGTAGAAAATGTATTTGTGTGCCAAGCAAATAATTGACTTGGGAAATATAAAGTAGTAGTTGTGGTAGAAAAAAGTAGCATAATTGGAGGGGGGGGAAAGAGACAAATTATATTTCTAGCTACCTTGACTACCAGGTGGGAGCATCAATTTCTCAAATAAACATGCACTGTGAAAAACATTATAATAAAAATGTAAATAATTTCTGAATGTATTTTTGTCTTATGCAATTGATACCATCATATTCAAGATGCTCACAATTGGATATGAAAATAAAATATAGATGTTGCTTTTAAAATATTTATTTTATATCTATTATAAACTTCACATTAAAATTTAGATCTAACTCAGACATGGTGGCACACGTGCAATTTCAGTATTTGAGAGACTGAGACAGGAGGATCACAGGTTCAAGGCTATTGTGTGATAAGTTAGGGAGACCCTGTTTCACTATAAAAAATAAAAAGAGCTGGGGGTACAACTCAGAGGTAGAATACCCTTAGCTTTGATTCCTAGTAAAAAAAAAAAAAAGAGAGAAGGAAAGGAAAAAAAAGAAAAGAAAAGAAAAAAGAAAGAAAGAAAGAAAGGTGATTGATTCTAGTAGTTTGTTAAGTGCATATTTAGTAAAATAAAGAACAAGAAAATATTGTATTTCTTCTTGCATTTTATTATAAATTATGTCAATTATGTAGCAAAATTTTTCTGAGAATTCCAGAATAATGGTCATAGAATGATAGGCATTGAATAAAACTCTTCAAATAAAATAATTATAACAAATGTGATTTGTGAATAATACAAGTTTTCTTCTTGGTATATGGAACTTTAATTTTCAATTTGAATTTTAATTCACATCTTAATTTATAAGAATTTTTATAATGATTCAGTTGTCTGTGGTACCAGGTACATGCTTTACTAACCCATGTTTTATGAAAAACTATGATTTCTGTTCTGTAATAATAAGATAATTATGGACTGATTCTATTTTCTACACTCTTTAATTACAAATAACATATATAATATATACAGGAAGAATTCCAAAAGATGCTGCTGTATAATTTTCATATACTAATATGCATATATATACTCTCCAAAACACAGAACAAATTTAAATAATGAATAGTTACACACATAAGTAAGAATTTCATAATGATAATTGGCAGGGAGGGTGTTCTGGTCACCATTCTTACAGCTATACTCTAAAGATTGACCACATAACCTAGACGAAAGAAAATTTATTTTCTTCCAGTATCAGGTTCAGTCCATGTGAGGCCAGGGACCATGATTTCAAGGCACGGTGGTGGGAGGCAGAGAGAGGGAGAACACATGGGCTGTGTTCCTCACATCATGGAGGCTGGAAGCAAGATCACAAGATAAGGCCACACCCCCAGGGATCCACTCCCTCCAATCACATCCTACCAGGCCATGCCACCACCCAGATAAATCCATTATAATGAATTTATCCACTGCTGGGATTACAATCCACAAAACACAAATATATCAACTCCAATCATTAATCAATGAGCTCTTTAGGGGACATTTTATATATAATAACATTCCACCCCTGGCCCCTAAAGAACTCATACCCATCTCAGATATACATTTAATCCTCTATACGAGTTGTCACAGTCTTAACAGTTCCAGCATTGCTGGAAAGTCCCAAAGTCCGAAGTTTCCTCTGAGACTCAAGGTGAACTCTTGTGAGCCCCTGTAAAAGACAATGAAAACCAAAATAAAAGCAAATTACATGCATCCAATATACAATGGCAAAGTGTAAACATTTGCATTTCCAAAGGGAGGAATAGGACCATAGAAAGAAGGAATGGGACCAAAATAGTAATGAAATCTAGCAAGGCAAGCATTTGATCTTGCAGCTCTACTTTTGGCATCTGTGGCACATGGTGGTGAGAAGTGATCTCCAAGGAGCCTTGGCAGTCCCATCCCTGTGGCATGGCTGATTGAAATGGGTAGTTTGCTGCCTCTTCCAGCCGGGCTCCATGGCTCACAACTAGCAGTCTTTCCTCATGGTCATTCCATGTTTCTGGTTCTTCTAAATATTGGGGGGTTTTCTTGCAACCTTGGCTTCACCCTCACAGCTTCACAAAGTGCCCATTCAAGCCTACTTACATGGATTCCAACCCTGCCTGGCTGACTTCCCAGGCCTTCCTTTGAAATCTGGGGTGAAGCCTCCATAGCTCCCTTTTTTTAAGCAAAGCCAGCATTACATGGGCTCTGATGAGCTGCCAACAGAAAAGGTAGTCATGCCCACCTTAATCTTTGCTGCTGGGCCTTTTTAATCACAGCCACCAGGCCCGCTCCATCCAGGTGGTCACTGGCCCCAAGTCCATCTGCCACCTCCATCATGGCCAGTGCTAGTCCTGACTCCATCATGGCTACTTCTACCTCCTTCCTTTCAGCCATCTTACTTCCTTTTATGACATCATCTCTCTGGGCCCCAGCTTTACACATGACTTTTTGGAAAAACTGCAAATCTACAAAGTCTCTCTACTGTACTTTATATTCCCAAAATTCGGTACAGTTCACCGAATGCAGACATCAATATCCATAATGCAATTTGGATATTTTGCTGTTTTGAGATTTCCTCTGCCAGTTTATCAATCAGTCCATCATTAAATTAGGCCTCACACAACGTTTCAGGTCTTGGACAAAATGCGGATAAGTTCTTTGCCAAAGTATAACACATGTGGCCTCTACTCCATTTCTCTATGGAGTCATTTTTGCCCTCCCAAATCTCCTGACCATAGTCTCTATTATCCACCTCTCTAGCCACATTCTGGCCCTTCCAATTTCCTCTCAAAAACCAGTTCCAAAAGTCATAATCCACATGGTCAGACTTAAATATAGCAGCAACCCCACTCCCAGTACCAGATCAGCATTCTTACAGCTATAATCTAAGGATTGACCATGTAAATAAGAGGAAAGAAAATTTTTCTTACAGTTTGAGGTTCAGTCCAAGTGAGGCAGGGAACCACAGATCTCATGTCAAGTGGCAGGAGGCAGAGAGAGGGAGAGCTCATGGGTTTTGTTCCTCACATCATGAAGGCCAGAAGCAAGAAAGCGAGAGCAGGACGAGGAGGAACCATCCATAATCTCCAAGGCCACATCTCTAGAGATCCACATCCTTCAGCCACACCCTACCATCTCATGCCACCACCCAGATAAATCCATTATAATGAGATAGCAATCCATGAGACTCAATTACATCAACTCCAATCATTAATAAATGAGCTCTTTAGGGGACATTTTATATCTAACTATAACAGAGGGAGAAATAATATAATTTGAAGACAATGGCTAGGAGAGAGGTATAAAGAGCTACAGAAAGGCAGGCATAATGGCTCATGCCTTTAGTCCTAGTGTTTGAAGTCTGAGACAGGAGGATCACAGGTTCAAGGACAGCCTCAGCAACTTAGTGAGACCCTATTTCAAAATAAAATAGGACTGGAGGTTTATCTCAGAGGTAGAATGTCCCTGGGTTCAATCCCTACTAACACACACACACACACACACACACACACACACAACAGTAGCTACAGCAACTACAGCAAATAGATACCTGTGTAAGAGATGGTAACAATGATTAAGTCTGAAAATGTTCAGTAGAACATTCTAGTACCACATTATCCTGTGGGACTCTTGAAAATATTCAATATATATGGCATCCAATATGGTAAGCCTTAGATACATATGTCATAAATATGCGACATATATTAGTCACACATTTCCATTGACATTGGCAATATGGCTATTTAACTGAGAAATAAAATTTTAATAATTTTTAATATATCAAATTGCCAAAGGTGGCTACTCTATGGGAACAGCAAGGCATTAGGCCTTCTGAGGTAATTGGTTTGCCACATTTAAAAAAGAAAAAAGAGCCGGGCGTGGTGGCGCACGCTTGTAATCCCAGTACTTTGGGAGGCGGAGACCGGAGGATCCAGGTTTGCGGCCAGCCTCAGCTCACTGTCTCTCTCCCTGTCTCTCTCTCTCTCTCTCTCTACTTAGTGAGGCCCTCCGCAACTTCGTGAGACCCGGTTTCAAAAATAAAGTATAAAAAAAAGTAGGGCCGGGAGTGTAGCTCGGAGGTAGAACACCCCTGGGTTCAATCCCCGGTACTGCAAAAAAAAGAAAAAAAGATGAGTTTTGGTAGTGCATAGTCAGCATGGTTGAATGGTTCCAAAATGAGTTTGGAGAAGAACAAGAAAAATTATGCAGAGTGATCTAAGCCATGTTGAAAAGTTTGGTTTCATGCTAATTGAGATAGCCATTGATGGTTTTAAAGTTAATGTTACTGAGGTACTGGACATATAATATATTGTTAACTTCTGTCTTTTAATAGTCAAGTTTCCTTTTCAAGAAGCAGAAACCAATTTTTTGGCAAAAAGAAGATTGGTATATGCAGAGGCAGATTTACCATGAGGCTATCTAATGAAGCTTAAGTTTCAGAGGCCCTCATTTATACAGGTTTTAAGGCCTTGCATTACATTCCGTTGGTCAGCTCTTTTTTAAAAAATTCCAAAGATGAACATATAAATTTACGTTAACAATGTTGCTCCTATATACCTCTCCTTTCCCTCCATTGTATTTGGAAATTTACCTATGGAAAAGCTGAATTTATGATACATGACTATAGCCTTAGTGGAATGCATGTTTGTATTTTATTTACAAGGTAGTACTAACTCTTCTAGGTTAGAAATGACTTCTAGGGAGTGTCCTATCATCACCTAATGAAAATGTTAATTCACAACTGAGACTGGAATGGCCAATGTTTTATATCAAGACATGAGTGAGTACCATGTCTCCTGTCATTTATAGAATGTCAGTAACAGAAGATTAAACAATGTTTGAAATATATGAGAAAAAATCTCCATCATCATGTATAAAACTGTAAGTAGACACCTGTTTCTCATCCATGCCTAGACAAAATAGTTCTTTAAAGCCAGAAACATATTTGATAATGCAGTATATTAAATTAGAAATGATATCTGTATATATCTCCATGTACATTTATATATGTGTGAGATACATATTAATATTTAATATTCATATGTATTAGGTACATATAAATATAAATCCTTTGGAAATTATATAAAATAGAATTTTATCAGAATTTCAGAATTCTTGTTTGTGAAAAACACAAAACTATACTATTGGTACAGACAGTAGATATATCTTTATGAGACATCATGTTTTATGCATACAACTCTCAAAACAATATTCAAACAACCATGCTAGGGGCAGAAATAAATTGTCTTTCTATTATCTCTGTAGAAAATGATATCAAAGTTATTGTCATATAAAGAAGTGATCAAAGTGAGTGTATGAATATATCCAAAACAAAAAGTTAAGAAAATATTGTGCAAGTTGATAAATCATTTAAAGATTTTAAAGTTATGTTATGTCTCCTATACTTTGTGATACCATTCTACTTGACAGCTTTTAAAATTTATAATTTGTGATTTTTTCTCTTTCTAAATAAACATTTACTTTTATACCTTATTTTATGAAGTTTACTTTATATTTTTTCTTAATAATAGTTTCCTAACCTTTATTATGTTGGTTCCTATGAAACCTACATCTACCCATGAAAAAAGGAACCATTTATTTTAATATATTTATGCCTAAAAAGAACAGTCTATGTTATCTTGACTTTAAGGAAAGACTACTAGAAAAAGACCCTAGAAACAATAAAACTGAAAGATATTGCTCCATGTGGAACAATTGTGTGTGTAGATAATTAGCAAGCTCCTGTTGGAACTGTCACCCTGAACAACACATTGTTGTGTGGTCACAACCTAGGGATCAATAAGTTGTTGCTTTCACCTCTGCAACTGCCATTCTAGACCCATAATCCTGGTGACTCGACCCTGGAACTCTAGTGCACAAAAATGCATGTGTCCATGAACTAATTGAATAGGAGAAAATAGCTGAAGCAGCAGGAGGATGAACCGTCTCAACTGTGTCGCTAATAACACATCGCAGTGTCCAAACATAACTCACATGCAGGACAGGCCACAAAGGAGCTGAGGAAATGTTGCTTTTGGCTTCTCAGTCTCTGTGGTACAGAGAGACTCACTACAGATTCACACTGAAGGCCAGTCTGTGTTCACCTACTTCTAGAACATTTTTTTCAACAAAATGTTTCACTATCTTCCTTATAATAACAATAGTAATCCTTCAACATCATGCCTTCCTGCACTATTATACCATTGCCTGTGTATTTTCCAGAAAACGGTCTTGCCTAAAAAAGAAGAGTTTTTTTTTCTTTCAAGCCAAAAATATACTTGATAATGCAGTATATAAAATTAGAAATGTTGTCTGTGCATATTTCCATGTATATTTGTATATGTGTGTGAGATGTATAGTAATGTTTCTAGACGTTCTTGTTCTTCTTTCACTTTTCCTAGTTTCTAATGTTTCTCCAATTTTTCCAAGAACTAATACTGTGTGTGTGTGTGTGTGTGTGTGTGTGTTTGTGTGTGCGTGTTTTACTGGGGATAGAAGCCAGAGGCATTCTAACTCTAAGCTACACTCCCATCCCTATTTTATTTATTTATTCATTTATTTATTTATTTACTTATTTATTTATTTTTAAATTTTGAACCAGGCTCTCACTAAATGCAAGGCCTTGCTGAGTTGCTGAGACTGTCCTTGAACCTGTGATCCTCCTGTCTCAGCCTCTCAAGTACTAGGATTACAGGCATGCGTCACCACGCCCAGTGCTAACCCACTTTTACACACAAATTCAATGTCAAACTGTTGCTCTGATTTTACTCAAATTCTCCATAGCCATTGATACAATTGATTATTCTCTAAACTCTATCTTTCTTTCCCTATGATATCATATTTCCTTATTATTACTTTTACTGTTTCCTCTTTTTCCATCTGTCTCTTAATCTCATTTTCTTTCTCTTATAATACACACACATGAATATGCACACTGCATTTGTTAAGGTAAATCTTTTTCATTGAGTATATTTTTCTTATTTCTTTAATTTACTTTTTTCTGTCAAATATTTCCATTTAATATTTTGAATGATCACCATTTCTGAAGGAGGCCTTTTGTATTAGTCTGTCCAGATTGCCAGAACAAAATACTAGAGGATTTGTGACTTACTACAGAAATTTGTTTTCTCACAGTTCTGGAGTGTAAAATCCAAGATAAAGGTTCCACAATCTGATTTCTGGCAAAGGCTTTTTTCAGAAACTTCTCACTGCACTGTGTCCTCACATTGACTTTCCTCTGTGCTCATGAGGGGAGAGAAAGAGCAAGAGTGAGAGAGAGAAAAAAAGACAGGTATTCCTATAAGCACAAAGGCCTTAACTGATTAAGGCACCATCCTTATGTTCCCTCTTAACACGTTTTTCCAATTGCAATCACACTGAGCATCATGTCTTCAGCACATGAATTTTGAAGGGGACACAATTAAGTCCACAAGACCTGTGTTTGGTAGACACCAAGCTTTCTAGAATAGATAGTGTAGGTCCTCAGATGCAGTATTTTGTTTCTGCCAAAGGAAAACTGTAGTCTATATTTCCTTTGCTTTTATTTTCTATATACAATGGAAGTCATTAGATGTGAACGTTAGGTAGATTAAGGCAGGCTGTTTTACACATTTGTAAATTATTATTTGTTCTTTTTGTAATTAGTAAGTTGTTAACCCCTGCCCACCTCTCTACTTAGTTGGAGTGCCTTCAAACACCAATATACCATATGGTATTTTCTCACCCATTAAAATATTCATACCAAGTCCACCTTGAACTGTGCTAGCATTTGTATTCCTACATTCAATTGTAGGGTTGTACTAGCAGCCTATCAACTCCCTCACATTTTTTCTTTACTCTTGGCCAACTCGGTAGGGTCTGTGTTAACAAGTAATTCTGATGATTTACAGCAAATGAAAACTGATATAATGCCAGGAGAAAATAAAGGTATTTATTGATATCTCATATATTTTTTTTTTTTTTGCGGTACCAGGGATTGAATCCAGGGGCGTTCTACCTCCGCGCTACACCCCAGGCCCTATTTTTTTATACTTTATTTTGAAACCGGGTCTCACGAAGTTGCGGAGGGCCTCACTAAGTAGAGAGAGAGAGAGAGAGAGAGACGG
>PVJS01052567.1:0-13576 GCA_004027185.1 Glis glis
AAAAAAAAAAAAAAAAAAAAAAGAAAAAGAAATAAAGGTGCTGCCACAAATGGCTCATCTAACCTTTGAAGTTCACCTCTAGATTCTATGAAAGCCCCTGGTTGCCCCTTTGACTAAATCTTATGAAATTACCATGTTTATAGGTAAAAGATGATTGAAGACTGGTAATTTCATATGGTTCAAACTTTTTTAAATCCTCTCCTGATTGCCACGGGAGAAGCAGCAGCCCGGAGGGTCTGTCTAAGCCCAGGGAGTAAAGCTGGATTTTTGACTTGTTTTTTTTTTGCGGTACTGGGGATTGAACCCAGGGGCATTCCACCTCTGAGCTACACCCCCAGCCCTATTTTTTATTCTTTATTTTGAACTGGGGTCTCACTAAGTTGTGGAGGGCCTCACTAAGTAGCTGAGGCTGGCCGCAAACCTGAGATCCTCTTGTCTCAGCCTCCCAAGTACTGGGATTACAAGCATGCACCATCATGCCCAGCTTAAAGTTGGATTTTTTGGAATGCAGGGACCAACAGCTGCCAATTGAGAACAATGATAACCTGGGAGTCACCTCAAATCCTGAGGTTATACATTAATGGGAAAAGCTTCAGCAAGTTTATTATGGTTATTATAATTATATCACCAAACAATTAAAACAGTTATCTCCAAAGATTTAAATAAAACAATACTGCTGGTGAGTCAAGCATGATTCTTGGCAAGAGCCTGTTTTCCTTAATTCCTGCAGCTAAATTAGCTGGGGGAGTCTGTCCTGATGCTGTGGATCTATAACAAGTCATTTAAAAAAATCACAATGATAAGTGACTATGTAATATTTAAAACTCAAAAAATTTATATTGAATGAAGCCTTGTTTAAAAATATAGAACATAGCCGGGCGTGGTGGTGCACACTTGTAATCCCAGTACTTGGGAGGCTGAGACCGGAAGATCTGGGTTCGTGGCCAGCCTCAGCTATTTAGTGGGAGCCTCCGCAACTTAGTGAGACCCTGTTTCAAAATAAAGAATAAAAAATAGGGCTGGGGATGTGGCTTGGAGGTAGAATGCCCCTGGGTTCAATCCCCAGTACCACCAAAAAAAAAAAAAAAAAGCAGACAGCAGGCTGGGCATGGTGGCTCATGCCTGTAATCCTCGTACTTGGGAGGCAGAAACAGGAGGATCACAGGTTCAAGGACAGTCTCAGCAGAGTAGCAAGACTCTCAACCTAGGGAGACCCTGTTTCAAAACAAAAATAAAAAAAGGACTAGGGGTGTAGCTTGGAGGTAGAATGCCCCTGGGTTCAATACCCAGTACAAAAACAAAAAAAGGAGACAGCAGGGGAAAATGTCAGGCTCTAAGTCCTGACACTTCTGGAATTGATCAAAATACACTGGCGGAGGACCTGCATGCTCAGGGTGCTGCAGGCTGTGTCCATTCCCCCTCTGGGAGCTGAACTGCCTCCCCATAAGCTCTGGAATGTCAGGAGCCCCGCTCCCACGGCCCTGCTCCAGGACAGGCGGCCTGTGGGATTCCTCTCAAGCACAGCAGCATGGTGGAGTTCCAGAATGCTTTCTGCTTGGGACTCAAGTCCTCATTTTATTGTTCAAATATGGTTTCTAGAATTTGCACCTACCTTTTTGGGAATTCATCTTCATTTCTCAGCAATGCCTTGTGGACATCTGTTAGTGTCTTTGAAACCAGCCTTGGAGATTGAGATTCAGGCTCTACGGGTTTTCTTAATGTTGGATGGTGGGGTCACCCTCCAGGTATCACTGGTTCTACCTTGTGAAGTACCTAACTCTTTTAAAGATGCCCCCAGGGGCAGGTAACCAAGCCAATACCCCATTGTTGAGAGGGACAGGTCATCATGACCTAGGGGAGAAAGTTTTCCACCAAAAACAACCAATTTTCTTTCCTATTAAGTATTATATTTTGACCTAGTTCCCAGAAAAGTATGTCACGTAAAGAGGTTCCCGCCTTCAGAGCTAACACTGCTGCTGTTCCCAGAGGATGCTGTCATCATGCACACACGTTCACGCGCCCTACACTGACTGATGCTCTTTCTTAAATAAGCCCTGTGAAGCAGCAGCACTGTTGTATGGATACTACTTCATCAGGTTGCCTGCTCTTAAGTGCATTACGAATCTCCACGAGGCACATCCCTTCCATGTAAGCCTTACACAGGCGCGGCCACCAGATGGCTAGAAGGATGACACTCCTCTTTGCTGGTGCTTAGCAGGGCACACGGTGGCAGACGGGAAGGAAGGGGAAACCTGAATTCTAGCCCTGTTTCTGCTTCTTCCTGATGGCGTCTTCTTGAGCAAGTCTCTTCTTTGCTTCTAGTTTTCTCATCTGTGAATTGGCCATCATCTTGTTCACCAACCATACGAGCACAATGTAGATGGAATTATGCAAATTATACCTGGGAGCATAATCACTATCATCTCCATCATCTTTGTTGGAGGGCTAGCCTAGGGACAGCCTTAAAGTTAAATGGGGCAGTAGGCAAGGACTCAGTCCAACGCCATATCATTTGGCAGCTCAGTATCGTGGTTTTGGGAAGGACTCTGCAGGCTGGATGGCCTGGGTTCCAATTCTAGTCACTTGTTGGCTGAATGACCTGGTGGAAGTTAAATTAACCTCTCTGTGCCTCAATTCCTCTTCTCTCTACGGTGGGGGTAATGGTAGGAGCCATATTATAGGGTTTTGATGAGGATTTATAGCCCATACACCTTAGCTTTCTATGTTAACATACAAGTAAAGTTTGGAACAGTACCTGATCCATGGTAAATGCCATATAATTTTCTCCTTCCTTCCCTTTCTTTCTTCCTTGGTACTGGGGATTGAACCTGGGGGGGGGGTTCTACCACTGAACCCCACTCTAGCCCTTTATTTTTTATTTTGAAACACTGTTGCTATGTTACTCCACACAGGCCTGGAATTTGTGATCCTCCTGTCTCAGCCTCCCAAGTGTTAGAATTATAGGCATGTAGTGCTGCACCCAGCTTTTTTTTTTTTTCCAGTAAAGGGGATAGAACCCAGGGGCATTCTACCTCCAAGCTATACCCACAGCCCTATTTTTTATTCTTTATTTTGAATCAGGGTCTCACTAAGTTGCGGAGGGCCTCACTAAGTAGCTGAGGCTGGCTGTGAACCTGTGATCCTCCTGTCTCAGCCTCCCAAGTACTGGGATTACAAGCATGTGCCACCATGTCTGGCTTCCAGCTTAATTTGTGTGTGGTGTGGTGTGGTATGTGTGTGTGTGTGTGTGTGTGTGTGTTACTGGAGACTGAACCCAGGGGAATTCTACCTCTGAGCTACACCCCTAGCCCTATTTTATGTTTTAGTTTGAAACAGGGTCTAAGTTTGGAGGGCCTCACATTGCTGAGGCTGGCCATGAACCTGCGATCTTCCTGTCTCAGTCTCCCAAATACTGAGATTACAAGCATGCACCACCATGCCCAGCTTAATTATTTGCTATTATTTTCTATGTATTATTCTGAACTTAATTAACACTTGATTAGATTAATGCATGGATTTTTTTGGCTTTCCAATTTTTTCTGTGTATTATTCTTTTTTTTTGCGGCACTGGGGATTGAACCCAGGGGCATTCTACCTCCGGGCTACACCCCCAGCTCTATTTTTTATTCTTTATTTTGAAACAGGGTCTCGCTAAGTTGCAGAGGGCCTCACTAAGTAGCTGAGGCTGGCCGCGAACCTGTGATCCCCATCTCAGCCTTCCAAGTACTGGGATTACAAGCATGTGCCACCATGCCTGGCTTCTATTTATTATTCTGAACTCAATTAATACTTAATTAGACTAATGAGTGGATTATTTTCAGCAAGTTTAAAATTCTGAGATAACCTTCCCATTCAAAATCCTTCCTAAATCTCTCTCTTCCATACTCATCTGTGGTGTATTTGAGATTTGAAAATCAAATTGTTCTTATTAGGAAAGTAAACCATTTGCCAAAGTAAGACGAGTGAATAGTCATCCTTCCTGCTTTTTCCCTTGTGAATATGGGCTTCACAAAATGAGAATTTGAAAAAAGTGGCAGCTTCTATCTTTTTAAAGCCTTTGTCAGGCAAAAAGAGCATAAGACTAAGGATGGTGATAATGAAGCCCTAGTATTCCAGAGCAGCCTTTCAGGGGACGGGACCAGTGCCCTGTGCTTTCGGGAGCCTCCGGAACCTCCCAGGGCCAGTCCTGGGACAGGAAGTCTGGCTGCTGCCTGCCCTGTGTCCAGGCTCCCAGGGAGGCTCTGGGAGGAGGGTGCTTCTTATCCCACTTCCCCTCAACTCTGGTGCACTTGTCCCAAGAGATCCAGGGAGCTGACTCTGGGGTTCTCCACCCTGGGCTCAATCTTGGCTTCTTCCACGAGGGGAAGCTGCCAACCACAGCTGCTCTGGAGTTTAGGACCGGCTCCTCCCAGGGAAGAGAAGCCGGGGAGGGGGTCGAGGAGTCCTCTGGACAGTGTTCCGCAAGTCACTGTTAGCAACAAGACGGAACTTCTCCGCGACTCCATCTACGTCATCTGCTCACTTCTGCTTATCCACTGCTGCGTTCGCTTGCTGCCACTTGGATGCGTTCTTTGACCTGCAGTAGGAGCATACGCAAACCCTAAAAGAGGAGATGGGATCCCAGGAGTGCAGTTTTCACAGAAGGCACCGGTGGGGGCTGCCTGGGCTGCCCGCGGCGGCGCTGCTGCACAGAGGGGCACGTGTTCGTTCCACAGTCCACAAGAATGGTGGCACTGGGGTTGTGCAATTCAGCCTCTGGTGGGGAGCACTCAGCGGGAGGATCCGTTCCTATTTTTAGAAATATCTAGAAAGGAGAAGTGCAGCTCAAGCCTCCTGCCTTCTGTCAGCTCGAATCCTACTTCCTCTCCCCACTCTGTAACTCCTGTGACTGGTGCCCCCAATCTCTAAGCTAAACTCACAAAAGGTGGGGTGATGATAGGAAAGAAGAAAAATAAAAGGGTTTAAAAAGCAGAGTATGGACATTTCTTTTTTTTTTTTGCGGTACTGGGGATTGAACCCAGGGGCATTCTACCTCCGCGCTACACCCCCTGCCCTATTTTTTTATACTTTATTTTGAAACTGGGTCTCACGAAGTTGCGGAGGGCCTCACTAGGGGGAGAGAGAGAGAGAAAGAGAGAGAGAGAAACAGGGAGAAAGAGAGAGAGAGAGAGAGAGAGAGAAAGAGAGAGAGAGAGAGAGAGAGAGAGACAGGGAGAGAGAGAGAGAGAGAGAGCTGATGCTGGCCGCGAACCCAGATCCTCCGGTCTCCGCCTCCCAAAGTACTGGGATTACAAGCGTGCGCCACCACGCCCAGCTGGACGTTTCTATAATACTAATTCTTCCCATCCATGAATATGGTTTTTTGGATAGAACTCCAAAAGCAAAAATTGACAAATGGGATTACTCCAAACTAAAAAGCTTCTATACAGCAAAGGAAACATAATCAACAGAGTAAGGGATGACCTACGGAAGGAGAGAAAATATTTCCCAGCTGTTTCTCTCAAAGAGTTTATATCCAGAATATATAAAGAACTCAAGAAACTTAATAACAAAAACAATCCAATTAAAAATGAGCGCCGGGCGTGGTGGCGCATGCTTGTAATCCCAGTACTTTGGGAGGCGGAGATCGGAGGATCCGGGTTCGCGGCCAGCCTCAGCTCTCTCGCTCTCTCTGTCTCTTTCTCTCTCTCTCTCTCTTTACTTAGTGAGGCCCTCCGCAACTTCATGAGACCCGGTTTCAAAATAAAGTATAAAAAATAGGGCCGGGGGTGTAGCGCAGAGGTAGAACGCCCCTGCATTCAATCCCCGGTACCGCCAAAAAAAAAAAGAGCAAATGATCTGAATAGAAACTCCTCAAAAGTACAAATGGCCAATAAATATATGAAAAATGCTCAATATTATTAGCCATCAAGGAAATGCAAATCAAATCTATAATGAGATATCATCTTGTTCCAGTTAGAATGACTGTTACCAAACAAAAATAATAACAAATGCTGGTGAGGATGTGGGGAGGCGGGGAGGAACTATTATTATACCCTGTTGGCGGGAAAGTAAATTAGTACAGCCACTATGAAAAACCGTATAGAGGTTCCTCAAAAACTAAAAGTAGAACTACTATATGATCCAGCTAGCCATCCTACTCCTGGGTATAGATCCAAAGGGAATGAAATCAGCATACAAAACAGAAACTTGCACGCCCATGTTTGTGGTGGTACTATTCACAACAGCGAAGATATGGAATCAGCCTAGATGCCCATCAACAGATGAATGGATAAAGAACATATGGTATACATACATGATGGAGTATTATTTAGCCATAAAGAAGAATGGAATCCTGTCACATACAACAAAGTGGATGGAACTGGAGGACATCGTGTTAAGCTACATAAGCCAGACACAGAAAGATAAGTACTGCGTGTTCTCTCTCATATGTGGAGGTTAAATGAAAATAGTTGTGGGGAGGGGACAAAAAAAAAAAAGAGAAAGGCTAGGAGTAGCAAACAGGAGGAGGGGCAGGGAGGTCAGAATAGAAGATCAGGTCCTGAGTGCAGGGCTTATTCTCCCCACCCTGTGCCCACACCCGTTGGCTTCACTGGGAACTCTGCAAAAGGTTATGGGGTGGTACAAATAAAACACATCTCCAATGGAGACAGAACCAGTCCCACAACTTTCTATCTATAAAATAATGACCATGTATGCTGGGCGTGGTGGTGCACACTTGTAATCCCAGCACTTGGGAGGCTGAGACAGAAGGATGGCAGGTTCACAGCCAGCCTCAGCTACTTAGTGAGGCTCTCCACAACTTAGTGAGACCCTGTTTCAAAATAAAGAATAAAAAATAGGGCTGGGGGTGTAGCCCGGAGGTAGAATGCCCTTGGGTTCAATCCCCAGTACCACACACACACACACACACACACACACACACACACAGAAATAATATAATTATGATGACCATGTAACAAAACTAAGTTTGTGTTTTCACTCTATTTCCCCTGCCCGGCTCCAAGGAATGAGGAAGCAGCTCAAAGTGCAGCAGTGAAAAGCAAAGGGACAGCCAGGGAGGTGAGGCCACCTGCCCTGAATCAGCAGACTAAACCTAGGTGTCAGAAGAACCTCAGGGTCCTCTGGACTAAGCTTTCTGACCACAGGAGGCCCCAGCACACTGTCACCACTTAACACTGCTAGCACGGGGAGCTCACTACCTGGGCAACCTGATCTACTGTGCAGCTCAATTTATTAGAATTACTATATTTATTAATATACGTATACTATGCAGCCTTATAATGTCCAGTCTTAGGCCTTAGCTCTGCCCAACAAAACCACCCTGAATAGGTATAAATGATCATGTCCTATGATAGTCTTTCAGATATTTGAATATGATTAGCTCATCCTTTATGACTTACCTCTTCTAGAACAGACCCTCTCTTTACTACTGTTTTTAGTCTTTACATGTAATTGGCAATAATTCAAAGAAAAGGTTTAAACAACCTGAACAAAGATGGCAGTTTGCTAGTCCTTACCGATTCAGGAAAGCATTTCCAAAGCGACTAAGCTTTCGAAATGGCTTTTTGGGGTCCACGACTAAAGCATTCCCGGGGGTGCTGCCCTCTGTCTCCCCGTACATCACAGCGATGAAGGAATCAGTGGTGGGCTCAGGACCAATCCTCATGCCTGGGAAATCCTGCTCCAGTAAGTACCTGGGAGGAGGGAAAAGAAGAGAAAGCTTAGCATGTTGTCACAAAGCCAGAGCCCAGAAAGCTGCCTGAGGTTACTAAATTTTTACATAATCATTTAAAACTAAGAAACATGACCCTCAAGAAAAGGAGAAAAATATGACCTTGATTCTTTTGCTACATAAAAATAAAGAATATCCAGCCAGGCGTGGTGGCGCATGCTTGTAATCCCAGTACTTGGGAGGCTGAGACAGGAGGATCATAGCTTTGCGGCCAGCCTCAGCTACTTAGTGAGGCCCTTCGCAACTTAGTGAGACCTTGTTTCAAAATAAAGAATAAAAAATAGGGCTGGGGGTGTAGCTCAGAGGTAGAATGCCCCTGGGGTCAATCCCCAGTACTGCAAAAAGAAAAAAAAAAGAATATTCAAAGTTTGAAATCTGCAGCCCTATTGTCCCCAGTGTAAGGACCCCGTCAGCACAGCCTTCTCCTTTGTGGTTCTACTGATACAACAGAAACCACGCCAAGAGAAGCGTACCGTGCCACTCCTGTGAATTCTGGGACTGGCTCAGGCTGGCCTCACCCGACCTGCGTGTGGGGACAACCTCTCTGTGGTCCCCAGGTACCTTTTGCCTGGAGTCATTACAATGCTCACCGTGTTACTGTACTTACCTGTTTGGGGGCCCTGCAAGGCACTGGAGGTGACCGGGGGTGCAGCTCAGTGGTAGAGCACTTGCCTAGCATGTGTGAGGCCCTGAGTCCCATCCCCAGCACCATGAAAAGATAAAAATGGAATTCAAAGCCTGTCCCGGGTCTGCCAGGGGGAGGATCTTTCACCTAGGGAAGGACAGGGTCAAGGGAAGAAATCTGCATGGCTTTCTCCAGCTTCCCACTCCTATAGCTAACAATCTATTTGGTCCTAAACAATTTCTTTGATTTTCAGAGTCCTAACCAGTCAAATGCAACATGTGACTGTATTTCCAGGAACGGAGGAAAAGAACTGGGTATCAAATGTCAAACACAATCTTACCATCTGTGTAAGAATGGGAAGGGAAGCTACTCTTTAAGCTGTGGTTTTTATTGAAACAAAATGGAAATTCATCAGCAATCTTAGCAGGCTATATTCTAAATCTTTCATTAATGTCATTGCTACTTTTTTTTTTTTTGCGGTACCGGGGATCGAACCCAGGGGCATTCCACCCCGGCCCTATTTTTTATCCTTTATTTTGAAACAGGGTCTCACGAAGTTGCGGAGGGCCTCAATAAGTAGCTGAGGCTGGCCGTGAACCCGGATCCTCCGGTCTCCGCCTCCCAAGCATGCGCCACCACGCCCGGCTCATTGCTACTTTTAACACTGCCCAAAGTTTCTATGTTTTGTGAAGTTGTGGAGCCCCAGAATGGATACATCATTTAAAGATGTATTCTAAATGAAGAATAATTGTGGAAAAAAAAAACCCTGACAATATCCACACACATTTACTGAGAAGGCACAAAGCCTTCCACATGCACTGTTCTTTCATTTAGTACCCACTGCACTCTCAGGTGGGTGAGATAACTTTATCCTTATTTTGCAGATGAGAAAACTGAGGCATCAGAGAGGCTAAGCAATTGCCCAAGGCCACACAGTAAGTGCTCAAGTAGAAATGGAATGCAGGCAGTCCGACTCCTGAATTTGCAGTGTCTCCATATATGACTCTTGTTTTTGAGACAGGAGTCTTGCTATGTTACTCAGGTTGTCTTGAACTCCTGGGCTCGAGTTATCCCCCCACCTCAGCCTCCTGAGTGAACTGTAGCTCACTACTGAGCCCAGTTCTCCAGATATGCTTAGACTTGACCTCAAGCTTGTGGCTGGCTCAGAGATAAGCAGCACGAGGGATGTCCCAGGCCCTCACCCCAGGGTGTGCCACTGGACATAGGGCCTCCTAGTTCCTCTAACACGAGGGACAAGAGCTCTTCAGACTGTTCCCCGGCACCATCCTCTGGCCTCCCCAACCATGAGGCCCAGCTCTCCCCATACTCCCTGGAGAAAAGCTGGGGCAAGGATGTGCTATTGTTTCAAAGTGTGTTTATATAAAATTAAAAACTTTTTTTCAAAACTTTTTCAATCAAAACTTTAGTACACCTAAGAGCCTAGTAAATACCCTTAGAAACAGAAATGTTCACATATACCAATTCTTATGAAATTCCATACAGATTGTAGACACACTGGTAAAAGCCGCAGGGAGAACATCTCAACATTGAGATGAGTTGACATCTCAACTGTCAACTGCAACATTCAGTGTCTCCTGGGTGTGTGCATTTCTTGTGCCCAGATGAGTGTGCAATTCAGGTTTACAACTACTCGACAATCTCAAGTCTGAAGTCATTTGGCAGCAAAGCTAGAATTCAAGGCCAGTTTGCACACCATGCCATCTCCAGTTTGACTTTCATGCCCTGTGGCCTGGATGAGGCTGGGCCAGGGGGCCCCAGGGGAGACTGAGGAAGCCGAGACGACTGGGGAGGGCGAAGGCTTGGATGAACAGTGGCCAGGGTTGCTGGGCTTCCTGCGGCACACAGTTCCTGACTCATAAAAGTTGTCATGTCCAAGTGTTGGTTCAACACTTGATAGGTGCCATCCCATAGGATCAATGTTAACAGCAATGGGTGGCTGGCCCAGAGGGCCTACAAAAGGTGCCATGCCAATAAAATAGGCGAAGCAGATGAGGGGGAAGAGCTCCGAGTTGGTTCCATCTTGGGTGGCTTGCTGCCACAGGGCCCCTCCTCAGCACCTTCCCCAGGCCTGGGCAGGCATGGAGGGACAGGGGATGTTAGAGTCAGGCAGAGTTCCCAGCTGGACAACGACTCACACGTAAAGGGTGTTTAAGTCAACGATCACTGCCAAGCAGTTCCTGAATTGCTTTCTGATGTTTCATTTATATAAAAGCACAGCAAATCCCCTAATTTTAGAATAATGGAGGTTTCAAGGAAAAACTTCCAATTATAAAATTGTTTACAGAAGAGCAGGTGTTTCCTACACTTATATTAGTTTATGCTGTAATAGAAGCTAGAGTTTCCTAAGTAGCAACCCTGTCAGACAGAACTTAATAACTACTTATTTTTAAATCAGGCTGCAAATGTGAAACAATTTGAAGTACCAGGAGCAGCCTCAACTGTGACCTTGGTAAGTCTCTGGGTCCCAGCCACAGAGGAAGAACTGGAAATAGGAAGAATTACTGCACTACAAAACTTGCTTAGGTTATTAATTTGCTTAGTGACATTTCTCCCACAAGTAATAAAAAGTCAAAATTCAATGTTCAATTTCATTATCAAAATAATAACAATGAAAGACATAGCATATTAGCATAGTTTTCTAAAAACCCATAATACTCAATGCTGGTGAGAGTCCCGTGAGATATGCTAGTTGGTACAAATTCACTGCAAAGGAACTAGATACTCTGTTTAACGAGAACTTACAAGGGGGAGCACTTGTGAACTTGTCTTTTCACACCTGCTGTGGGGGTTCTCTGTAGTCTTATTTTCTCTCCTTTCATGGACTGCCATTTTCTGCACAGAATGCACTATATATTCAGAACTTTAGACCCTGAAGACTCTTTGGAATCTTTTTTTTTTTTTTAGTATTAGAGATTGAACCTGGGGGCTTTCTATCTCTGAGCTACACCTGACCTATCCCTCAGTGTATATATATTTTTTCCAAAAAAATTAGATTTTTTTTTTATTTTGAAACAGGGTCTCTCTAAATTGCTGAGGGTCTCACTATGTTGCTGAGGCTAGTCTCAAATCTGTGATCGCCTTGTCTCAGCCTCCCAAGTATTGGGATTACAGGCATGCACCACCATACCTGGCTCTTTCGAATTGTTTGATCCAACCCCTTATCTTTACAGGTGAAGAGACCGAGGATTAGTGCAGGAAAGTGACTTGTTGCTGGTCAAACTAGCAGACATGGAGCCTGGAGCAACCCCTGCCCCGGCCCAAGGCCTCTGCTCTTATGTCAGGCTTAATCCCATAACCTGGAGGCCCCATAGGGCCCCCAGCTCATGGGCACCCTAAACAGGACCTGTCAGATACATGATTGAGTACATGACGCTCTATGCTGACTGCTCCAAAGTGTTGTGCTGAAACTCAGACGTACGACACACTGCTGGGCAGGCAGCAATGTCAGTGCAGTGAGGGAACAAAGAACAACCAAGACAATGATTTTCTTTCTTTTTTTTTTTTTTTTTTTTTTTGCGCGGTACCAGGGATTGAACGCAGGGGCGTTCTACCTTCGTGCTACGCCCCCGGCCCTATTTTTTTATACTTTATTTTGAAACCGGGTCTCATGAAGTTGCGGAGAGCCTTACTAGGTAGAGAGAGAGAGAGAGAGAGAGAGAGAGAGAGAGAGAAAGAGCTGAGGCTGGCCGCGAACCCGGATCCTCCGGTCTCTGCCTCCCAAAGTACTGGGATTACAAGTGTGCGCCACCACGCCCGGCTGATTTTCTTTCTTTCTTCTTTTCTTTTCTTTCTTTCTTTTTCTTTCTTCTCTTTCTTTCTTTCTCTTTCTTTCTTTCTTTCTTTCTTTCCTTTCTTTCTCTTTCTTCTTCTTTCTTTCTTTCCTTCTTTCTTTCTTTCTCTTTCTTTCTTTCTTTCTTTCTTTCTTTCTTTCTTTCTTTCTTTCTTTCGTCTTCCTTCCTTCCTTCCTTCCTTCCTTCTTCCTTTTTTTTTTTGCAGTACCAGGGATTGAACCCAGGGGTGTTCTACTCCCAGCCCTATTTTTTATCCTTTATTTTGAAACCGGGTCTCACAAAGTTGCGGGGGGCCTCACTAAGTAGCTGAGGCTGGCCGCGAACCCGGATCCTCCGGTCTCCGCCTCCCAAGTACTGGGATTACAAGCGTGCGCCACCACGCCCGGCCCAAGACACTGATTTTCTGACATGAAGAAAGTGATGAGGTTCAAAACAGCAACCTGGAAGAGAAGGGTCGGAGCGGGCTTGAGGTGTGATGGGCTCCAGCGGATTAGCCTCACGGTCGGCAGGTATGAGGCCAGTCCATTGTGCTCAACCTTTTTTTGGACACTGCAGGGGCTCTCCCACTCTGTGGTATTATCTGCAATAACAAGTGTTCAAAGGCACAAAGAGTTCAAACTACAAAGAAGATCCCCCGCATCTCAGAGGTGCGCAGCCCACACCACCGGCATCCTGCGCCTCTGAGGCTCGAGGCTCGAGGCCGGCTGGCCTTGGCACCTTCTGGCTCCCTTTCCTGTGTTCCCAGAGGGGCCTGCCAACTCTAGCGGTGACTGCTCCACAGTTCTCGAGCCAAGCCAACAACATAAAAAGGTACAGACATTTGGATTCCAAGCAGCTGGGCGGAAGGGGCAGGGTGGACAGGAGACCCGACCGCTTCTTGTCCTTGTTCATGAGGTCCCTCATCCAGCCTCATTCCAAGTGGCTCCCGGGCACACTGGCTGCCAGCGCTCGGCCGGGCTCGAGGAGCTGCTCTGATGCACGGTGGATGTGGACACTGTCTTTTCTTTTTTTGCTTAGGTTCAGGAAGTCTCTTAAGCTTTATTGAAAGAATGTCATTTGTGACCAGGGGAAGAGAAAACTCTCAGGACAATGAAAAGTCTCTCAACATTACCCAAGCACCACCTTCTCAAATGTGGGCTGAAGAATGACTAAAAATCAAACAAACAAAAATACCAATAAGCCGGGCATGGTGGTCCACGCTTGTAATCCCAGTACTTGGGAGGCTGAGGCTGGAGGATCCAGGTTCGGGGCTAGCCTCAGCTACTTAGTGAGGCCCTCCGCAACTTAGTGAGACCCTGTTTCAAAATAAAGAATAAGGCCGGGTGTGGTGGCGCACGCTTGTAATCCCAGTACTTTGGGAGGCGGAGACCGGAGGATCCAGGTTCGTGGCCAGCCTCAGCTCTC
>PVJS01052568.1:0-13576 GCA_004027185.1 Glis glis
CCTTCCTGAATTTTACTTTCTCCCTTGAGCAGTGGGCAGGATCCCTGTTGCGGAAAGGCTTGGAGAAGGTTACAGGTGAGAAGTGCCCTGAGCATGTGTGTGCATGCACACTGAAGCACACACCCCACATGGGGGTGGGGCTCTCCTCTCCTGTTTATGTCTCATGCTCACACTTGAGCGTGCATCAGAAGCCCCCAAAGGACTTGCTAAGATACAGGGTGCTAGGTCCCACCCTGACTCTCTGATTCAGTAGCACTCGGGTGAGGCCCAAGAATTTTCTGGCAGGTTTTCAGGTGCTGCTGCTGCTGCTGCTGACCCAGATACCACAGTTAGTGAACCACTGCCTTACAGTCCCCCATGGTATCTGTGCATGTTCCTGAAAGTGTGTTATTCTTATAACAGAGGGACAAGGGTATCAGGATATGAAGTCACAGCTACTGTGAACCACAGGTATCCCCTTAATCCCCATGGGGGACTGGCAGAGAGATGTCTTAGACAGCTTGCCCTGTCCTCTGGGCAGCCACTGAGTAGAGCATGATAGAACAATGGAGAGTTGGCCAGGAACCCCTCCCAACACACACACACACGCCCCACTCACATGTACAATCCTGCACACCAACACATACACAGCTATCTCACACCTGTAGAACCTAGGGGCTAAATATAAAGACTGGAGCAAAACTACCAAGATCAGCCAGCTGCTCTATTTCCTGATGTGTGGTCTTGGACAGGTCATTTAACCTCTCTGTGCTTCAGTTTCCTCATCAATGAAATTAAGGTTAATACTAATAATTCGCAGTACTTGGGAGGTTTGGACAGGAGGATCACAGGTTGGAGGCCAGCCTCAGAAAATTAGTGAGACCCTCAGCAATTAATGAGAACCTGTTTCAAAATTTTTTAAAAATTAAGAGCTGGTGGTGTAGCTCATAGGTAGAATGCCCTGGGTTCAATTACCCAGTACTGGAAAAAATATTAATACTTTGTAAGGTTGTTGAGAGACTCAAGATAACGAATGGAAATCCCTTGGAAGGATATGAAATGTTAGCAATTGTAGATTTCAGGAGTGGGCTCCACACTCCAACAGGAAGCCTTGGTAGAGAAAAAGGCCAAACCAGGCCACAACTATTAATGAATTCATGAATTCATCTGGGTCAAAACAGCTTCCAGGTGTTGCGGGTGTAGCTCGGTGTTAGAACACTTGCCTCACATTGGCAAGGCCTTGGGTTCCATCACCAGCACAGCAAAAAGAAAAAAGAAAAAACCCCAGCTTCCTGGCTCAACCATGACTCATATGGGATGCAGGAGACCTAGACCCCAGTGTCCGGTGAGTTTCTGACTCCCTCACTGTGTGCCCTTGGACCGGTTCTTTATCCTGCCTGGGCCTCAGCATCCCCATGTGTCTTGGTCAACATTCTCACTGCCATAATTTCAAACAACTGACCACACAATTTAGAGGAAGGAAGATTTATTTGCTCACAGTTTTTGGAGATTTAGAGATTCAGTCCATGCCAAACGGGTGTGCAAAGCTCAGGGCATGACAGTGGGAAGCAGAGAAAGGGAGAACACAAGGCTCTGCTCTCATGTTCTCACATCATGGAGTCCAGAAGCAGGGGGAGGAGAGGACCTTACATAGTCCCCACGGCCACACTCCCAGGGACCCCTCCTTAGGAACCAGGCGGGGATTCCAACATTGCTACCTTGTTTCCTTGAGGACTGGGGGGGCATTCTAAATCCAAACCATTACACCATCTGTCCCACAGAGGCTGAGCTGCATGCAGCCTTTGTCAGGACTTTCTTCCGGCTCTGCCATGCTGTGGGTTCATGTCCAGTGGCACATGACAGAGTCGATGACCACAATGCCACAGGCCCAGCCTGTAGTCCAGTTTCATCCTTGCTGGAGCTTCAAGATGCTCCTCATTCTCCCCTGAACAAGAGACCATCAGCAACTCTCCCACTGCTTTCTCTTTTACTGGCTCTTCAGAGGCAAAGAACCTTGGGGCTGCTGGAGGGCTAGCAAGGGATGCGGGAGAGAAGATCCATGAGAACCTTAGCTCTGGGCACCACCTGTCCAACTACAAAGCACTATTGTGTCCACTGTCTCACCACAGCCCCAGGTGGTAGGGAGCACAGGAGAAAATGGGGGCTCCCAGAGGTGGTTCCTTGCCCAAGGCACCAGAACTTGAAGCCAGAACAGCAGTCCGGTGCCCTGCACTGTGAAAGTCTATGAAGAGGAGTCCCACATTGCCTCTGCTTTCTGTCTTCAAGTTTTTTCTTTTTTTGTCTCCAGTACTGGGGATTAGACACAGGTCCTCGCACATGATAGGCAAGTGCTCTACTACTGAGACTACACACCAGCTCTTTTTATTTTATTTTTGGTACTGGGGATTGAACCCAGGGGCATTCTACCACTGAGCTACACACCCAGCCCCCCCGCTTTTTGAAATAGGGCCTAGATAAGTTGCTGAGGGTCTTGCTAAATTGCTGAGACTGGCCTCGAACCTGTGATCCTCCTTTCTTAGCTTCCCAAGTACTGAGATTACAGGTGTGTGTCACCATGCCCAGCTATTTTATTTTATTTTTAATTTATGTAATTTTTTTTGTGTGTGGTACTGGGGATTGAACCCAGGGGCACTCTACCTCAGAGCTACACCCCCAGTCCTATTTTAATTTTTATATTTTGAGACAGAGTCTCACTAAGTTGCTGAAAGTCTTGCTATGTTGCAGAGGCTATCCTCAAACCTGAGATCCTCCTGTCTCAGCCTCCAAAGTACTGGGATTACAGGTGTGCACCACCACACCAGGCTTATTTTAAAGACAGGGTCCCAAGTACTTGGGAGGCTGAGACAGGAGGATTGCAGGTTTGTGGCCAGCCTCAGTAACTTAATGAGACCGTCAACAACTTAGTGAGATCCTGTTTCAAATTTTTAAAAAAGGGGAAACTGGGGGTGTAACTCAGAGGTAGAATGCCCCTGGGTTCAATCGAAAGAAGGAAGGAAGGAAGGAAGGAAGGAAGGAAGGAAGGAAAAATTTTAGGAAATTAAGTGTAGGGGTGAGATTGACACACACACAAAATGCCCTCTGCAAAGTTCTATACAGTTACTAGAGCCTGCATTTGGCTCTCAGCTCCCCTGGTAGCCACATAAAAGAAGGAATCATCATCAATTATAAGCTCCAAGACATTTGTAATGTAAAAAGAAACCAAAGATTCCAGAGAAGTGAGGCTTTCTCTAGTCAGCAAAGGAATCGCATCTTTTTTCTTGGTCCTTCTCAGAAAGGACTCTGGGAGAAGCAACCACACAATTTCCTTAACCCCATCCCTGTGGTGAGTACCAGGTTGACTGTCTCATGAGAATCCCTCCAACCCACCTACTACAAGGACCTGTGGCAGCTCTCCAAGAATAATAAATAAGAACAGCCACCATTCACCCTGTGCTAGGCATTGAATCCAAGTAAACCCAGGAGGTGAGCACTGTTATCATCATTTTACAGATGAGGAAACTGAGGGCAGGCAAAATCACTTGCCCAAGGACACATGGACAGGAAGTAGTAAGGATTGAAGCAAACCCAAGTCTTTCTGTTAGCAAAGCCCAGATTCATAAGCACTCTGCTTTCCTGCCTCCTGAAAATCCATGGTATCTCAGTCCCTATACCCAAGCGTCTGATGTATTGCCTTAAGCTGAGGATAATAGCCGACACAAGGAGCTAGGCTAGATAGTCTGCCTGTCAGGCAGTCCATCCTTAATATGAGGTCTCCCAACTGAGCACTCTGTAAGGCTGGGCCAGCAGGTATTTCAGGGCTGAGTTCTCTGGAGTGAGATCCTGGGCTGTCACACTTGTGAGCTCTGATACAGCGCAGAGCCCCACACTCGGCCAGAGAGCCAGGCAAAAGCAGGGCTTAGAAGAAAGGCCTAGCAGTGATTCTTGCAGAGGGGCCCGGAGCGGTACCCACAGCCAAGGGAAGTCTTCCCCTGAAAACAGTTTGACTCCCCTTCTGTGTGGAAAGTTCTCCTCCATGGAGCCAGGCCTGCAGCCATTTCCGTCTGGATCGCTTTCAAAGCAGGCGTTACCAATTGCCACTGTGGCCATTTAAAAACTCTCAATAAAACACCCCTAGAACATCTAATTTAGGCAATGTAGCTTCCTGGTGAACCCTCCAAGATGAATTAGCTGCAAATTGCACCCGCAGGTAACTGAATGATTTGACCTGCTGTATTA
Source organism: Glis glis (assembly GCA_004027185.1). Taxonomy (NCBI): domain Eukaryota; kingdom Metazoa; phylum Chordata; class Mammalia; order Rodentia; family Gliridae; genus Glis; species Glis glis. The sequence goes on from PVJS01052568.1 coordinate 4,216, forward strand.
AATTGTTGGAGAGAAACCAATTGAATGCCGGGGCCCTTCTGCATACGCAGCTGATCTGGGTTTTCGGGCAGTTGATCTTAAATCCTGCTTTCAGACAATAATTGGGCAGTGGGATCAATTGTCTGTGCAGTCAATCCTAGAGCATGATAATAAAACCATATCAAGAGTAGAGAGAAAAATACCAATCTGATCTTTCTATTCTCACTTGCAGGGGGCCCAGCACAGACATCTACCTTGCCCAGAATTCACATGGATTCATTCAAACTCAAGTTCAGAAGAAGCAGGGTGGGCAAGAAGGCAAAATCCATACACCTCTCAAATATGCTGTCTGATTTCCCAGAAGACTGGCCTTTCCTGCTAACACTGCTTTATATTTTTAAATGCAGAGTGTTTGGTAGACAAGATCTTTCAGAGCCTTGGTGTCAGGGCATGGTGGAGGAGAGGCGTAAGGAAGGAATAATTCAAATGGACATTCCCACGTGGCCAAATGGTTAAGGACTACTAGCTCAAGGCATCTCTAAGGCTCCATCTAGCTTCGCAATGATGGTCACACCTAAAGGGAGCCTCTAGGCTCAGTGGCACACACCTGTAATCCCAGTACTTAGGAGGCTGAGACAGGAGTATCACATGTTGGGAGGCCAGCCTCAGCAACTTAGTGAGACCCTATTCCAAAATAAATAATAGGGCTGGGGGTGTAGCTTGGAGGAAGAATGCCCCTGGGTTCAACCCCCAGAACCAAATATAAATAAATAAGCCCCATGCCCCCAAATCCCTACACATCCACAAACCTTACCTCTCCTAGTGTTTGTTTATCTCACTAAGTTGCTGAGGGCCTCACTAAGTTGCTGGTGCTGGCCTGGAACCTGTAGTCCTTCTGTCTCAGCCTCCCAAGTGCCGGGATTATAGGCGTGCGCCACTGTACCCGGCTCTAAAGACATATCTATAATGCGTGGGAACCTGGGTGTCCGGGACTCTGGCTCTATGCCATATCAGTGGGTCCCATTTTAATCCAAGCATCCAGAGTGCAAAACCACCCTCGGCAGATAAAGGTGGGGTGCTGGGAGAAGAAAAGCCTCAGAAGCAGAAAGGCCTGAGTTTCAAATCCTAGCTCTATCACTAAAAGATGGTGACCCCTGACAATTCCTATGGCTTCCTACATCCCTGTCAATAAACGGCAAGAATACTACCTCTCAGCTAGGAGAATACCAAGGAGAATTTGACGTGATGATACATTTAAAGCACCCGCAATCATTTGGAAACTGCCCTCCCTACCCAGTCCCCCCCCATGCCTCAGGATAAACTGCTCCCATGCCAAAAAGTCATCCTGGAAAGAAGGGGACAATAGTGACCAGGAAGCTGATGGAGACTGGAGAGGTAGCTTCTACCTAAACAGAGGACAGAGTGCAGAGCAGGGACCTTAGATGGGAGTGGAGGGGGGCAGATGCAGGGCTGGAAAGGGGAGGTGGAGGAAAAGGGAATCTCTGAAAGGAAAGGAAAGAGAGGCAAGAGAAAGGAAGTTTATTATTCTTCCTGTAGACCAATCATGGGGCTCCTGGAGTGTCGAATTCCAGCTCCTGCAGCCAGATGTGACCTGTTCCTGTTATCATGGAATATTAATCAGAGGGGCCCTTGGGTAATTGGGGAGTTTTGATTAGAGAAATAGCCCTTACAATAATAAGCAGGCAGGAGCCTGGGGAAACCCACCCCCAACCCTGGCCGCCCACCTCTTAGGCTCCATACTTCTGAAGCTCAGGGACCCGCAGAGTTGAGAATGCAGAGAGATACAGGGTACTGCTGCTGGTGGGGGCACCAGGGTTGGACCTTGGGGGACTGTAGGGATAGCTGGCTAAGAAAGGGACAGGAGACTAGAGGTTCCAAGGACCTGGGGCTGGCCTGGCTTCTCTCACCTCCCCATCAATCATCACATTAGCTGTTCCCTGCGCTTCCCCATCTCCAGGCCCCCCTCCCAGGCAGCCCTCTGCTGGCACCGCCGCTGCCTCAGGCTCTGGCCCTGCTGGGCCCCCAGCTCCATTACATGCTGCACATGGCCCCCGAGCTCTGTATATTTAGATGGTTAATGAATCTTCCTGTTTGACTGGGCCAGGCTAGAGACTGAGATGGAGGGAATGAGGGCTCGAATAGGGAGGGGATCAGCACAGCTGCCCCAGCCCCAGAGACCCTCGCAGGGGTCCTAACCCAAATGCCGGAAATAGCCCAGTCAGTCCAGGAATCTAGAAGGTTGTTCCCAGTCCCACCCTCACCTGCATCGCCCTGGGGAACCACAACATGATAGAGACATGAGTTCTAGAACCAACTCTTGATTTGTCCTCTCCTGGGCCTCAGCTGCCTCTTCTCAGTATTGAGAGCATTGGACATTCTTTCATCAAACTCACTGAATACCTACTATGTGCCATGCTCTATACTGGAAATCCAGAAAGAAAAAAATAGAGTATAGTCCCTATCCTGGAAAAGATCATGGTCTAATGGCAGAGACAGACATGTGACCGTCTCATGTTGAGATAGTAATTGTAATAATAAAATTGATTGAGTGGTTATGATACGCCTGACTCTCTGCTAAGGATGTTACATGTAGTATCTCATGGCATCTTCTCAACAACCCAGTGCCATAGATGGATAACAGCATCCTCATTTCATAGATGAGGAAATTGAGTTACTGAGAGATGAAGACCCTCTGGTTGCAATCCAATGTTGTACAGTCAAGAGACACATTCAGATCTCAGGAGAACTTCGAAGGATTTTTAAAGGAGGCATTTATGCTACACCAAAAAAATCTTCATTGTTACTGGAGGTGTGTGTGTGTGTGTGTGTGTGTGTGTGTGTTGTGTAAATTATGAAAACTATCCAGGGGAAGTAGTCTTGTGTATGCTATGCAAGTGTTCTACACTGAGCTATATCCCCAACCCTATTTATTTGCTAAATTGCCCAGGATGACCTCAAACTCGAAATCCTCCTGCCTCAATCTCCTGGACAGCTCGGATTCCAATTCCATAAAAAAAAATTCCAATTTTTTTATGTTAAAAACCACTGTTAATACATAAGACTGTGATTACCATCCCTCATACGGGGCCATCATTCACATTGGAATTGCTGGGCCAGGAGTCTGCATTTTTAGGTTGTTGATGCATCTTCTTATCTAAGTGGCTTTTCAGAAAGGCTGTAGTGGTACTTGGGAGGCTGAGACATGAGGATGGCAAGTTCTAGGACAGTCTGTGATAACTTAGCAAGACTCTTTTTCAAAATAAAAAATAGAGCCAGGTATGGTGGCCCACGCCTGTAATCCCAGTACTTGGGAGGCTGAGACAGGAGGATCTTAGGTTGACGGCCAGCCTCAGCAACCTCATGAGGCCCTCTTCAACTTATTGAGACTCTGTTTCGAAATAAAAAATAAAATAGGGATGAGGGTATAGTTCAGAGGTAGAATGCCTCTGGGTTTGATCCCCAGTACAAATAAAGAAATAAATAAATAGATAGATAAATAAATAAATAATAAATAAATAAGCCGGGCGTGGTGGCGCACGCTTGTAATCCCAGTACTTTGGGAGGCAGAGACCAGAGGATCCGGGTTCGTGGCCAGCCTCAGCTCTCTCTCTCTGTCTCTCTCTCCCTGTCCTTCTCTCCCTCTCTACTTAGTGAGGCCCTCCGCAACTTCATGAGACCCGGTTTCAAAATAAAATATAAAAAATAGGGCCCGGGGCGTAGCGCGGAGGTAGAACGCCCCTGCGTTCAATCCCCGGTACCTCAAAAAATATATAAATAAATAATAGGGCTGGGGGTACAGCTCAGAGGTAGAACGCCCCTGGGTTCAATCCTCAGTACCAAAAAAAAAGAAAAGAAAAGATTTGTACCATTGAAACCTCAGCAGCATGACAGAATATAGGAAGGAGCCTTTTAGTATAGTGTTTTTTTTTTCCAAATAGGATCTGAAGGCCAAGCGTGGTGTCACATACCTGTAATCCCAGTACTTTGGAGGCTGAGACAGGAGGATCGCAGGTTTGAGGACAGCCTCAGCAACTTAGCGAGACTCTCAGCAACCTAGTTGAGACCCTGTTTCAAAACAAAAACATAAAAAAGGGCTGGAGGTATAGCTCAGAGGTAGAATGCCCCTTGGTTCAATCCCCAGTACCACAAACAAAACAAACACCACCACACAAATAGTGCCTGAAGGTCCAGAGTGACCCTGCTGAGGATGAGAACAAAACAGTCTCTGGACGGTTTTGGGTTAGTGGGCATCTCCTGAGCATGGTACCACATCCTTCTTGCCCTCCCAGAAGTGTTCCAGACCACTAAAGAGTGAATGTCCCTGTTTTGAAATTGGGTCTCTAGCTGCTGGAATCCAGCCTGGAGGGGCCTAGACGATGGGTGGGGGAAACATTGACTTGTTCATTATTCATCAGGTCTTTACAGAGGCCAGACTCATTGCCTGAAGGGAAGTGGTGGCTCCTTACATTCAAGCACACTTGCTGCTTATTACAAATCAGGTGTGTGTGTGTGTGTGTGTGTGTGTGTGTGTGTGTGTGTACTGGGGCTGAACCCAGAAGCATTCTACCTCCAAGATAAACACCAGCCCTATTTTATTTTTAGTTTGAAATAGGGTTTTGCTAGGTTGATAAGAGTCTCATTACTTACTGAGGCTGTCCTCAAACCTGTGATCCTCCTGTCTCAGCCTCCCAAATACTAGGATTACAAGTGCGTGCCACCATGCCTGGCTACAAATCAGTTTTGTTAACATCATCCCATTTACATTCAACAGACGAAGAAGAAACTCCAGCCTCTGTAGAAAAGGTGACAGCTGGGCACGGTGGCACATGCCTGTACTCCCAGTACTTGGGAGACAGAAACAGGACAATCATAGGTTCAAGGCTGGTCTCAGCAACTTAGTGAGACCCTCAGCAACTTATTGAGACCCTGTTTCAAAATTAAAATAAATATAATAGGTCTGGGAGTGGCTTGGAGGTAGAATGCCTCTGGGTTCAATCCCCAGTACTGAAAAAAAAAAGCGAGAGAGAAGAGATGACATTCAGGTATTAGTAACAGAGTGAAGCCTCAAATGCAGATCTCTGGACCCTGACTCCAAGTTCCTTGTAGATGGTACTGTGGGTCTGCATGTTCTTCCCTGGAGCCATCAGGAATCAAGGCCAGGCTAGCTAAGTCCTGACCCTCCTTGGGGCTATATTGGCCAGGCTAAGATTGAGGCTGAGGCCAGAAATCTCGGATGACCAGGTTTCTGATTCAATTGGCTGAGCAGAGATCAGCCTGGAGAGAACTTGGGCTGCTAAGGCTGAGTGACAGGAACCAAAGGCTGCCTCAGGACTGAAAGGGTAGTAAATGGCATTGATTGAGCAATTAGCAGTCCAGGGCACTGTTCTAAGGGCTGGATGTGTGTTCATTCACTTGATCCTCACTGTAGTCTCATGGGATGGCTTCTACTCACAGTTCTATCTTTTTTTTTTTTTTGCGGTACTGGGGATTGAACCCAGGGGCATTCCACCTTCGAGCTACACCTCCAGCCCTACTTTTTTTATTCTTTATTTTGAAACAGGGTCTCACTAAGTAGCTGAGGCTGGCCGCGAACCCAGATCCTCCAATCTCAGCCTCCAAAGTACTGGGATTACAAAAGTGCGCCACCATGTCTGGCTTCAGTTCCATCTTTTGGATCAAAAAACAGAAGCCCAAAGCTGGGCATGATGAAGCACACCCATAATTCCAGACTTGGGAGGCCAAGTCAGGAGGTTCACAGGTTTGAGGCCAGTCTCACCAATTTAGCGAGATCCTCAGCAACTTAGCAAGACCGTCAGCAACTTAGAGAGACTCCATTTCAAAATAAAATATTAAAAAGGGGGGCTGGGGATGTAGCTTGGCGGCAGAATGCCTCTGGTATCAATCCCCAGTATCGTCCCCCCAAAAAATTAGAAGCCCGGAGAGGTTTTTTTTTGTGTTGGAATGGAACTCAGGGCTTCAAACATACTTTGTGAATATCTACCCCTGAGTCACATCCCCAGCCCAGCATAGAGGATTTTAAGTAACTTACTTATGAACTTTTAACTAGAACATGACAAAGCTGGGATGGAAACCCTGCCAGCCTGATTCATAATCTGGGTGATTAACCATCACACTAGAAGGCTTCTACAGCCACATGGCTAACATCAAGGGTACAGGCTAAAGGGCCCAACCTCCATCTTTCCCCAAGCTGGCATTACCATTTCGCCTCACTAGCATAGCAAAATAACTAAGCATTTGGACTCTGAATTCAGGCTTTGGGGGCTCAAATCCTTGCCAGCCAATTTCCTGGCCATGTGCCCATTGGCAAGGTACTTTCCTTCTGTGAGCCTCTATTTCCTCATCTGCAAAACAGGGATAATCATAGTCCTGCCTTGGATAGGGAGCGCAGTGATACAGCACTTCTATAGGAGGTGTCAATTAAATAATGCACATGAAGTATTGAGCAAGGTGCTGGGCCCATAATAAGTACTCAATAAATGTTAGCATTTATTGCAGGGTAATATAACAAGATGTAGACTCTCTAGATTGACTGGACAGTAATGTAGGCAATGGAAGGCAGGGATAGTGCCCTGAGATGATTGTCCCAGCCCAGCCAACCCCTTTCAATTGGGGCAACATTTTAAAGGTTTATTGATATTGCTCTGTGCCCAGTGTCCCTCGAGGTGAGATACAGAGAGGAGAGAAAGCACAGTTGCTTGCCTTCCAGATGTTCACAGTCTAGTGGGGTAAACAGAGGCACGTAGAGTGTCCTGGCTATTAGTGAGAGCTTAGAAGAGAGCACCAATTTGATCTTCATCAAGGTCAGATGTGTCCCTGAAAGATCAATGGGAGTTCGCCAGGTCAGGGACAAAGGACCAGGCATTTCTATTTTTTTCTTTTGCGGTACCAGGGGCGTTCTACCTCCGAGCTACACCCCCGGCCCTATTTTTTATCCTTTATTTTGAAACCGGTCTCACGAAGTTGCAGAGGGCCTCACTAAGTAGCTGAGGCTGGCTGCAAACCCGGATCCTCCGGTCTCCGCCTCCCAAGTACTGGGATTACAAGCGTGCGCCACCACGCCCGGCCCAGGACCAGGCATTTCTGACTGATGGCAGTGTACCCAGAAAGGCATAGAGGCTTAAGGGTCCCTGTCCTGGTCAGGCACTGTAAAAAGGCTGGTGTTGTTGGGGTATAAGGTGTGTGTGGTGGGGAGGGGTAGAGGCAAGAGGCAAAAGAGGTAGGCAAGGGTCAGATGGACAAATTTGAAAGGGAAGTAGATATGGACAAGATCAGAATTGAGTTTTGGAAAGATCACTCTGACTGCCTTTTTTTTTTAAAAATTGGGGGGGAACCCCTTTTTTTTTAATTTTGAGAAAGAGTCTTGCTAAGTTGCCCAGGCTGACTCGAATTTGTGATTCTCCTGCTTCAGCCTCCCAAGTTGCTGGGATTACAAGGGTATGCCACTGCACCTGGCACCTGGCTGCCATTTTGCAAGAGAGGGAGTGGAACAGAGGCAGGGTGAACAGCTAGGAAGTCATTGTTCCAGGCAAGAGATAATGGTGGCTTGAACCAGGTTGTTGTTGTTGGTGGTGGTGGTGGTGGGGTCAGAAATGAAGAGTCAAGTGCTCTTTCAGAGGTAGAACTGAAAGCAGATTTCAAGGCTAACTCAGAAGTGTCTAGCTTGGGCGCATCTCTGGCAAGGCCTCTGCTGAGCTGGGAGCAGACACCTGTGCTTTGTAAACTTGTTTCTTCCCCCCCCCCTTTGGTGTTTATTTTTGTTTCCTTTAGTTTCCTTGTAAAGTTCACTTCAGAAATTCCCCCATCTTGCCTAGCTGAACTGAGGGGAAGGGACACTTTTTCATACCCCAGCTGGGCCCACATTTCCTGGGGCCTACCAGGGTCCAGGCTTTTATGGTGGCAGATTGAAGATGCTGGAGTCTGGGGAGATCTGGTAGGGCTAGGGCCCTGGGGAAGGCTTGGCACAACTTGGGAAGCTTGGCAGGTTTGCAGGGGAGTATGGGGAGGAGCAGTTTGGTCAGGATCAGGGAATAGGGGACAGAGAAGCGAACCAATCCTGCATGTTTCAAAGGAGAATGGCTTCCTTCCCTGGGTAAGGTCCCTAAGTCATGGATACCTCTGGCCTTTTCTTCTCTGGATTTTAAACTCCCATGCCCCACCAAGGGGTGCCTGGGATGAGCATCTGTGCCAGTGGGAGGGAGCCCAGAGTCCAGAGTCCAGAACCTGTGATGTGCTGTGCAGAGGGAGGTGGGGTGGCAGGCTGTGTGAGGGTTGGGGGTGGGCAATGGGCTGAGAGTCAGAAGACCTGGGTGAGGGCCAGTCCCGGTGAACTCTCAGCGTGACTTGGGCGGATCCTGCCTCCCCTCTCTGGGCCTCAGTTTTCCCATCCATCCAACAAGGGGGCTGGACTTCAAGGTCTTTAAATGCCCTAACAGCTTGAAAGATTCCTTTCTCTTCTCTGAATCTGCCTAGGGGGAGGCCTTAGGGGTTGGGGCACCGGCAGGGGCTGAGAATTCCATAGCAATTTGCATGTGAAAGCATGTTACTGCCATGGTTATTAGTGTGTGCAGGGGGCCTTAAGACGGGACAAGGACAGCTAACTGTCAGGCTGGCCGGAAGGACCCAGGCAGCCTGGTGGGGGAAAGGAGGGAGGTTGGCCCTGAGGTGTGCCAGGGGAGGCGGCTGCTATGCTCAGTGTCCAGAGAAGGGTAAAGCCACTGGAACTTCAAGCCCCTACTCAGCCTTGAGATGCCCAGTACTGGGCCTGGGCCGTGAACCAGGGGATCTGGCCCCTACAGATGCCTCCAAGTCATCGTGCTGATGAGTGCAATACAGAGTTGTGTGAGGTGCCCCAGGAGAGGGGCCCCTGAAGAAGGGGGCTGATGGTTTCTTCGTGCATTTCAAGGTCAGCTTTGAATCAGGTCCAAATCTCCCAGGACCATATTTTCCTCAGGGTTACACTGCTTTGCTTTAGTAATTGCCTTGTTTAAACTTATACAGTTTGTTAATATAAATATTGTGTATGTATAGGTTGTTTGGGTTCGCTGTCATACACACAAACACACTCCTGTAGGGATTCTGGGAGAATAGTGCCACATTGTGCCAAGGGCAACCAGATTTGGCCCAAGAGGGAAAGAAGCTGGTTCCTGGGCCTGGCTCTACCAGTACTCCTGTGTGCCCCAGGATAAGTGCCTTCCAGTCTCTGTGCTTCAGTTTCCTCAGGAGGGCCTTGCGTCTAGAAAGGAGCTCTCAGGAAAGTCCTGGCTCTACCATTTATGGCCCCTGACTTCTCAGATTCAATCCGAGCGGACATGAGGGCAGCTAGTGAGGTTACCAGCCAGTT
>PVJS01052569.1:0-13576 GCA_004027185.1 Glis glis
CCCAGGTATTGCAAAAAAAAAAAAAAAGAAGAAAGAAAGGGGATGTGCTCCGTGATAGAGCACCATGTGTTCAATAGCCAGTGCAGCCAAAAAAAAAAGGGGGGGGGACTCAATTCATAAGAAAGCAAAAACTTAAAATAAGAAAGCAAAGAATTTAATTAAAAATAAACAAAAGACTTCAATATATTTTAAAGAAGTTATATGGATGGCAGCAGATACATACATAAAATATTATTCAGCATCATTAACCTATGGGAAAACACTGATTAAAACCAGTATCTATGACATCACTATCTATATTTTAGAATGTCTTAGCTAAATAATACCAAAGAACCATTAATACAAATTACTGATAAAGATATGGAACTAGAATTCTCATATATTTCTGGTATAGCTGAACAATAAAGTAATTTGGTAATGTTTTATGAAGTTAAAAATATCTTTACCTGATTATAATTCTTGGGTACTTACACTAGAAAGATGAACACATGGGTTCACACAAAATCTTGAACTTTTCCTAAAAAATAGCAACTCTAACTTCTCCAAATTGGAAATATCCAAAATATCCTAAGGAAGGATGAATGGAAAAAGTGTGGTAAAACCATAGATGGAATATTATTTGGCAATAAAAAGTGACAAGCTATTGATGAATCTCAAAGGCACCATACTGCGTGAGCAATGCCTTTTTCAAGAGGTCCTATATATATCCAGTTACATTTATATGACATTTTACAAAATTATAGTAATGGGGTGAGGAGTAGGTAGATGGGGAAAGCAGACAGCATGAGCAAATCTTTTATGTTGATTTAAGAGTTCTGTCTCCTGAATGTGGTGTTTACATGAATCTCTGCCTGTGTTAAATTCATACAATTGTACACCAAAGAGGTCTATTTTAATATAAGATTAAAAATTAAACTTAAAAAGTGATTATCTCATCTCCATAGAATTATGGATCTATTGAATAGTCGTGTAAACTGTAAAAAAGCACCTCAAGAAATTCTTGCATATTTGTCTCCATCACTCTGAACTTAATTATGTTGTATGATTACAATGCACCAATGGAAGCATATTTTAAAAATAAATAAAAACCCTTAAATACTAAAAAAACAGACCTTAAAATATTGAAGTGTGACCTAGACAACAATAAATGCTCAATTACCTAAAAAAATCTTTTTTCAATAAATATTAGACTTATTTTCTTTTGCCTCAATCCATACTGTAAATAAAATTCCTAATAAATTGTTTATTTCCTCCAAAATTCTGAGACTGCAATCTATGAACACTTTCTCCAGTCCTTTAAATCTCTTGTACTTAACTTTCCTTGAGTCCCATAACCCTAAAACATCACTGTGATCCTGACTATATTAGCTAGCATTGAACAAGGTCTGAGGCAAGGTTTACTAATATAATATTTGATTATTGATTTAAAAAAAACCTTCCTTGACAGTTTCACAAAATATAGATTCAATTACAAAGTCAATGGAAGATGCTTGGGAATTTTAAATGAGGACATGCCTATTTTATCCAATGAGGCTGATTCTCTGAGTATTATTATTAAAGGTCAGTGCCACAGCTGTGCATTTGATGAGCAGCTGGGTGAGCGACCAGGAACAATGAACTGTCTGATTGGCACTGGACCCGGCCGTGCCAACAGTTAGGATGGAAGGATTTTGAACAGATTTAGAAAGAGTACCTACTGGGTCCTGCTGCGGACACCCTTACTATTGGAGAGTTTAAAGTAAATGGAATAAAGCTAGTGCGATTTGAGAATAATATAGACATCCTACAGAGACGAGGGTTATGATGAGGAAAGAACTGAGAATGCTCCCTAGAGGCAACAGATACAGTCTCTTCAAAAGCATAAAATGAATTTAAATCTTCCAGGTTTAAGAATATCAAAGTCGCATGTTTTTGACAGCACTCATTGAAATAGTGGAAAAATTCACACAATCCCACTTTCTACTGGCAAGGTGACACTTAAATCGTATTTACTTAGATCTAGAATTTATCTTGGATTTTTTTATGAGCCCGGGGTAACACGGTAAAAATTTCTCCTTCCAAGATCATGCTTGGAAAATAAGAAATAGATGAAATGCTGTTCAAGTAAAATAAGTGAGCCAGCAGCGTTCGCTTCTTGCTTGTAAATAAAGTTTTTTAAATCACATGTATCATTATTTGCAAAAATGCTGTGTATACACATGTGTGGGTAATAACTTTAGTATCACTCTTCACGTATATGATACCAAATATGGAAAAAACTCTCGGTGGCATGTTTTACAGTTCCTATTACCCATCAGAGTTCATTGTTTTTTCTTCCCTTAAATACAAGTAGTTTTCCTGCTCTTTATCTCTCTCTCTCTCTCTCTCTCTCTCTCTCTCTCTCTCTCTCTACTTATTTATTTACTTATTTATTTATTTTTGTGATACTGGGGATCAAACCCAGCGACACTCTACTTCTGAGCTACAACCCCAGCCCTATTTCATTTTTTATTTTGAAACAGGGCCTTGCTAAGTTGCTGAGGCTGGCTGTGAACCTGTGATACTCCTGTCTCAGCCTCCCAAGTACTGGGATTGCAGGTGTGCGCCACCACACCTGGCTCCTGTCCTCTTTTAAGATTTATTTTCTATCCAAAGCAGAAGGCCTTCAGACATGTCACGTATTCCTTTTCTCTGGAGAACCCTGACTAAAATAATCACCATTCTATGCAAAGCAGATTGATTACAAATGTGGAAAAATAATCAGTAAAGCTGGTCACTCATACAAAACCAATAATATTTACAAAGAAAGTAGATTCTATGGAAAATAAAAATAAATGTTCAATACCTTTAGTCTTCACATCCCAAGTATCTTATCAGTAGTGTAAAAATTATAGATGGAATAGTCTTTGTGCAAATATCCTTGAAAAAATATGAAATAAGATTAAAGTAGATATTTGGCACACAGATGTGCCTCCTTATGGAGGTGTCTTTTGTGCAAAAATTAATACTTAATACATTAATACTTCCTTTTCATTTATTCTTTGATTCTGTTAAATAGTAAAGGTTCCTCATTCCAATTCCCATTTTTTTCATATTAAGTAGAAACCAAGTTTCTCTCTACCGTCTCCCATAATATATTATCCAAATATCATACTGCACAAAGAAAGCATTGAAAATCATAGTTGTTTTCTAAAAAACATTAAGGAGGAAAAATTACATAATATATTATAAAGCATAAAGCTAATTATACTTGTAAACATAATTAAGTATTTTGGTCATCTCTAACTTTCCAAATTTCTCTTTTATTTTTTCTTCTCTCTCTTTTTTCTTTTTCTTTCTTTCTTTTTTTTTTTTTGGTACTGGGATTCAACCCAGTAATATTCTACTTCCAAGTTACTCCCCCAGTATACCCTAGGCCTTTTATTTTGAAACAGGGTCTCACTAAGTTGCTGAGTTTTGTCTCCAACTTGTGATTCTCCTGTCTCAGCCTCCCAAGTACTGGGATTATAGGCCAGCACCATCATGTCTGGCTTCTTACCTCTTCTTAACTTCACCTCAACTCCCCACCCCACCACCACCATCATGTGTACCCGCCAACCCACTCTAAGATACTTCATTCCTCCAGGTCTTCTAAAGAATGGGTGACAAAGATGAACTCCCTTCTTCAATCCATCCATTTCCTCACTTAGTAAGACAGAAAGATGCCCTGGTTAGTCAAAATCTTCTAGAGCAAAAAGTAAGGTAGAATGGTTTCTCTATAACTAAAATTTTTTAGCTATAAAATAAAATTTTTAATCATTTGGTGGTGACTTTTCCTTAATCTTTTCTCTGACCCTCTCAGTGGAGTACCCATATATTTATTCTGGCTTTCCCAAGTTTTCTTACCTCTGATAATTGACTTATTCTTTCCTGAGCCATGTGATTTTTATACTTCAGAAAGACCTAATAATTCTCTTGCCTAGCATTCTACCACCTGTATTTAAACATCATATTAATCATTGCTTATAATTTTTCTATGTCCTGTTTTGCTGTCCTGTTTAATTAAAAAAACATTTGCACTATAGTTATTCCTCCTCCTCCTCCTCCTCCTCTTCCTTCTCTTCTTCCTCCTCCTCCTCCTCCTCCTCCTCCTTCTTCTTCTTCTTCTTCTTATTATTATTATTATTATTATCATTATTATTGTTTTGGTACTGGGCATTGAACCCAGAGGCATTGCACCTCTGAACTACACCCCAGCCTATTTTACTTTTAATTTTGAAACAGGGTCTCATTAAGTTGTTGAGGGTGTCCCCAAGTTGCTGAGCCTGGCCTTGAACCTGCCATCATCCTGTCTCAGCCTCCCAGGTGCTGGCATTACAGGTATGTGCCACCGTGCTCGGCTCATACTCTTATTCTTTGCAGTAGAAGAAAATGTGCTAAATGACTCATTTCTATCTTTTAAACTTTTACAAAAACATATCACCTAAGATAGCTGTGAGTGAATCTTCTGTTTCAGTGTCTTGGGACACTATCCCAAGTGTCTCCGGCTCCTGGACATCTTCCCCTCTGAAGAGTGAATGGTGGAGAAGGCCATCTTGTTCTACTCTTGGAGAACTCAGAAACACAGGGCGTCAAAGTCTGCAGGACAAAGACTGTGCACCCGGTCTGTGTCTGCTGGAGCTAAATTGGATGAGAACAGAGTCAACTTTTAAATTGACTGATCATTATGATAAAAGGATGGACTTTTATTTTTATTCTTTTGAGAAGAAGAATGAGCTGAAATCCTGGCCCACTTACCCCAAATGATTGCATAACATGCAGTTATCAGTGGGAATAGAGAATAGGGATGAAGAAATTCTCAGGAAATCTTTGGACCTCATTTTAGGTATAATTTAAATGTCAATGATAAGAAATATTTAATCTAGCTTCTACTAAAGTCTTTTCTTTGGAGCATTAATTCTGTTTTATGTCTGAGAAAAGAAGAAAAAGAAAAACTCTCTAAAAAATAATGTTGGGATATGCTAGGTTCAAAAAAAGTTTAAACCAGTTTCTTTATTGCAAGAGAGCTAGAAGCCTTTAACACCCCAGTGTGCACAGTGAACCTCTAAAGAGGGAGACATGATATGCAGCACTTATTCAATGTATTGAGTTAAAGAGACAATTTTAAAGAAGAGTTTTAGAGTAGTAGTCTATATAGATTGTACATTCGAAAATGCTGCTCAAATCACAATGGGTAATAGATAGCAATCTGATATGATTGCATTAAATCTTTTATATCTTCCTTGATAAACCTGCCAAATGAGAGCAAAATGTCCTAAGGGCAAGTAAACATATGGAATAAGAATTAAAAAAAAAAAGTTCTGGATAATCACCCTGCAAACACTTCAGAGTGAGCTATACTTTTAGTAATAATTGGCCTCCAGATTGTTCTGGAAATATGCGATTGACAGGAAATGTAAATCAACACATGCCCTAGCAAACACCTTTTTAAAACTGCTACATTTCCTGAGCAATGATACTTCCTTTTCTCTCTCCAGAGCCAAGGGTGTTCTCCACCAGTATCCAGTCTGCTCTGGCTGGGAAAGAGTCCAGCAGAGCCATGGGTGAGCACTTGCCGGCTCAAAGTGAGTGATCACGTTGATTAGTAGCTGCTCTGTAGGAGCTGGGAGACAGATGCCTTGTTCTAATTACAGTTTTAGCACCTTCTACTCCACATTCCCCTGCTGCTGAGGGTGCTGTGAAATCTCTGCAGATGCTTATCAGTTAAACTCCATTTTGAATACAAAGTAGTATTATTACCTCACAGGAACTTGAAGCACAAACTGGTGCAATCCCCTACTTCACCTGAGTAATGCAAATGAAAATATTTATTAATCCCGTATCATCACAGAGATGTTGAGGCCACCATGAGGGCTTCTGGTAACTACCTTTCCATCATAGTACATCAGGGAAAAAGCGAGAGACATCACTCCCGTGGCTGGCAGATCACTCCCTGCGTCTGCACTCGGGGGTCATGAGAAGGTGGAAGAACCAATGAGGATGGCTGCAGGAGGAGTAAACAGGTCATTTCACGAGGACATTCTGCCTGCGGTGGGCTTCCACTGCACCTTTAAATGGCTCCTTAGTCTCTGTCATTTTTACCTCTTATGAATGCTGGTATATTTTCAAAATGTGTATTTTCTAAATCAGTCACTCTTTTCCCTCTTGATGCTCTCCACTGGGATTCTAATTTACTCCCCATGCCTTCAGCTGTCAACTCGAGTTAATTGGACAACTAGGAATATCAGACCTAAACCCTCAGCCTCTCCCATGAACTACAAAGTCACAGTTTCATCTTCCTGATGAACATTTTCACATGGGTATTCAACTGGTAGCTCAAATAAATACATCAAAAGGAGAACATTTCCATCTTTACTTTCCTAAGCCCATCTTTCTTAGAAAAAAAGATTTATGTATTTCTTGTATTTTGCATTACGATAAAGATTTTTAAATTGACTATATATTGAACAAATATTTATTTAGAGTCTAATACGGACAATAAATTATTCTAGAGACTAAGTAATATAGCAGCAACCAAAACATAAAAACAATTCCAGCCCTCCTGGAGTGTATATTCTACTGAATTGTGACTGATAATAAACAAGTCAAACATATACCATGTCAGAGTGTAATAAAGTCATGGGAGAAACTTAAGCAGATGAAAATGCTGTGAGGCAGACAAATGTTTAATGTGTTTTACAAATATCAAAGAAGCCAAATGGGACTAGAGCAGAATGAAGTAAGATGAAAAGAAAAAAAATAGTTCAAAGAAATAGTGAGACCAGATAATGAGATACAAACGTCCTCAATCCAGGATGCCCTTTACAGTTTCCTAACAAAATATTTTTTCAAATACGTTAAATCAGAATGCTGGAGGAGGAGCCCATGATGCTGGTAGAGTTTAAGAGCTCTCACGTGATTCTGTTATGCAGCCTATGCCAGGAACTGACGGTAGGCTTAGTCTTCTATTGTAAGATGAATGTTTTTTATAAAACAATACCATGATAGCTTTGGCTGGTGCATGGAAAATAAACTGTGGATGAAAGAGGCAAACGCATAAGCAAGAGGTCCACTCTGGTCCCCAGCAACATTCAAGTGACAGAAGGTCTTGGCATGGGCAAAGTGGCAACAGTTGGGTTGGGTGGAGGTGCTGAGAAGTGCTCAAATTCTGATCATATTTGGAAAGTAGGATCAACAGGATTTGCTAATGCATAGAATGCATGTGACAAAAGAATCAGATGATAACTCCAAGGTTTAGGCCCAAGAAGGATTGAATTGCCATAACAAACATAAGGAAGAACGTGGGAGAAAGCATAGAGATTTGGCAGCTGCTTTTTAATTTGTCAAGTAGGTTATGTCTCTAATACATATAGATCAAAGTAGACACCCAAGACTGTGAAGCAGACAAAATGGATCTCAGACTCTGATATTCAGGGAAAAGGTCTTGACTGGAAATAGAAATTAGGAAGTCAAGCCAGGTGTGGTGGCACACGCTTATAATCCCAGTACTTGGGAGGCTGAAGCAGGAAGATTGCAGGTTCGTGGCCAGCCTCAGCTACTTAGTGAGGCCCTTTGCAACTTACTGAGACCCTGTTTCCAAATAAGAAATAAAATCGGGCTAGGGGTGTAACTTGGAGGTAGAATGCCTCTGGGTTCAATTTCCAGTACCAGAAAAAGAATAATTTGGAAGTCACTAGCAAATACATGGTTTGAAAGCCAAGGACTATATGAGAGCATCCGTGGAATAAATAAAATAAAGGAGAAAATTTTAAGATCTGGCTACCATCGAAACTTTAGAGAAAAGAGAAGCCAATAGAGGAATTAAGGACATCAGCAGAATAATAGAAAAGAGGTGAAAGAAATAGTTCAAAGATATCAGCTGTGTCCAATGCTGTTACTAAGTCAAATAAAATAAGGACTGAGTATTGCCCATGGATTCATAAAATAGTTCTATTGGTGAACTTGACAGCAGTAGTTTTAATGGAATTGTGTGGATAGAGGGAAATGTTAGCATGAGGTCAAAAGAAACCCATCAAGAGGTCTTGGAAACAATTTTTTGATGAGTTGTGCAACAAAACAGAACAGAGAAATATGCTTGTAACTGAAGGGGAGAATCTTCGAGAAAGCATGTGACATTATTACCACTACTAGAGAGATTATGGCATGTGCCGTGATAAAGCAAGAGACAGAACAAATGCTTGAGATATGTCCTTGAGTAGAGGCAAGCAAATGAGATCTGAGATACAAAGGGATGAAATGTTGCTAAGAGCACTAACATTTGTTCTCCATAAACAAGAGGGAAGGCAATAATAAAGGAAGTTGAGATGTTGTGTTGGGATTACATGTAATTTATTTTGTATTACATTCCTCTAAAGTTTGAAGTGTTTCTAAATTCCCTTCTCCCATAATATAGCTCTTAGGTTTCAATTATCTCAATTGCAAAATAGCTTTCCAATTTTTCTAGGTTAGCTGGATACAGTTTTTTAATTGTGACATCTTGCTTTTTCAGTGCTAAAGGAACTCATTTCTCCTCCACTTTCTAAGCCATCCATATGTCTCAGAATTTAGTGATTTGCTAAATAATTATCCTTCAAAAATAGATGAGACCTTGTAGGAAATAAGATTCTATTTGAGTTTACTATAACAGAACTCTGAGTCAAATCGTTGGGGATTTTCTCTCCCAAGCCATGAACCCTCACACAAGTTCTGGCCCAGCACCCTGCTTTCCCAGAGAACTGTAATCAACTCACTCCAATTGACTTCAAGTTGAAGTAAAGAATGGATTAAAGAAAAGAATCATGTCTCTATCTTTAACATGAGTGAGAATCATTATATAATCTCCCAAAAATCTACTAAGTTTATCCAGGCTGGACCATCCCTCATATAAGAGAACATTTCATAAGTTTAATAGAGAATTAGAAATTATTGAACTTTAGGTCAAATGTATATATTCATAGAAAACTGACATTTACGATTATAAAATTTTTTCTGTATAATGACTAAAAATAAGATTTGGATTAACTACATTTTATAGCATAAAACAACTTTCAGGAAATCCTGAAAT
The DNA here is from genome assembly GCA_004027185.1 of Glis glis. NCBI lineage: Eukaryota > Metazoa > Chordata > Mammalia > Rodentia > Gliridae > Glis > Glis glis. The sequence goes on from PVJS01052569.1 coordinate 9,062, forward strand.
TAAACTTTTGCTTATAATTCTGTTATAAAGGATTTTTAATATTTACAAAAATTACATAAAGTTTTTTGAATACAGTGTCACTTTTATACTATCTCTTCTGTTATAAGATCGCTATTTATGAAGTCCAGATACAGACCCAGCTTCCACAACTTCCAACAACTCCGCACAATCTAGGATATAAGGGGGCCACAATAAATGTAATGAGGTAAATTTAGTTGAATTTTTAATATACTTTTATTGGTGCAATATAATTATACATCATAATGATACTCAAAGTGATACATACATGTACACATCACTTGGTGTATTTCCCTCTGTTATCCTGCACCCACCGGCCCCTTCTTCCCTCCTCAGACATGTTAGTGAGATTGGTAGTGAAACCTTGTATGGACATAAACTTATCTGAACAATTTTCTTCCTCAATCCTCAATTTCTCCTCCCCACTTCACTCCCCTATTCCCCTTCCACTATATTACTGTTTTTCTCCTCATATGACAAAAGTTACTTTTGCTTTCTATATTTGTTCTAGCTTTCACATATGAGAGACTGATTATGACTCGACTTTCTGAGACTGGCTGATCTTACTTAGCATAATATTCTCTAGTTCCATCCTTTTTCCTGAAAATGACATAATTTTGTTCTTCTTCCTGGCTGAGTAAAATTACATTATGTGTATTTTCCAGTTTTGTTATCCATTTATCTGTTGATGGACACCTAAGTTGGTTCCATAATTTGGCTATTGTGAATTGTGCTGCTATAAACATGGGTATGCATGTATTACTATAATATTGTAAGTTCAATTCCTTTGGAAAGATACAGAGGAGTGGTATGGCTGGGTCATATGGTGGTTCTATTCCTAGTCCTTTGAAGAACCTCCATACTGATCTTCAAAGTGGTTGTACTAATTTCCAATCCTACCAACAGTATATAAAAGTTCATATCCCCCCATATCCTTGCCAGATGTATTATTATTTATATGCTTGATGATTTCATTCTAATTAGAGTTAGATGAAATCTCAGGGTAGTTTTGATTTGCATTTCTCTGATTGCTAATGGTATTGAAGATTTTTTCATATATTTGTTGGCCATTTGTATTTCTTCTTTTGAGAAGTGTCTATTCATTTCAGTAGACCATTTTTAACCGGGTTTTTTTTTTGGTGTTAAGTTTTTTGAGTTCTTTACATATTGTAGATATTAGTCCTCTATCAGAAGAATAGATGGCAATGATTTTCTCCCAATATGTAGTCTGTCTCTTCAGACTCTTGATTATATCCTTCACTTCAGAGAAGCTTTTTAATTTGACGGGAGCCTTATTGATTCTCAATTTTATTTCCTGAGTTTTAAGGGCCTTGTTGAGGAAGTCTCTACCAATGTCTATATGTTGGAGCATTGGACCTATGCCCTCTTCTAGTAATTGCAAAATTTCTGGCTTAATTTCTAGGTCTTTGGTTCATCTCGAGTTGACTTTTGTGGAAGGTGCGAGATGGGGGTCTATTTTAATTCTTGTAGATATGGATATTCAGTTTCCCCAATACCATTTGTTGAAAAAGCTGTCTTTTCTCCAGCACATGTTTTTGATACTTTTGGTATCTATATCTTCTATTATATTCCATTGGTTGATATGTCTGTCTTTGTGCCAATACCATGTGGTGTTCATTACTATACCTCCGTAGTATAATTTGAAATCAGATATTATGATGCCTCCTGCATGGTTCTTATTTTTCAGAATGGCTTTGGCTGTTCTGGGTATTTTATTCTTCCATATGAATTTTAAGACTTTTTTCTAGCTCTGTGAAGAATGACATTGTTAAAACAACATGAATAGGATTTTAACGGATGAAATTCATTAGAATATAAACTCTATGTGGACAAGAACCTTTTAAAACAACTTTATTCCCAATACCTAAATTATTACTTTGTCTAAATATTAATATGGAGCTGTTGATTGCATGTCAAATAATGAGTGGATAGCTAATTTTCCCTCCTTACCTGCATTAGACTATGATTTTTAGTTATGAGGCATATGACAAGCTTTCAAAAGAATATCATTGTTAACTGAAAAAAAATGTTTCCTTATTCTTCTCTTCTTTATTAAGCTGGGAATAATTGCTGACAGTATATCTTCTGAGCCCAGTTCTCCATACCTCGGAGAGGTTTCTGAGATCTCCAATTTTCTTTTAGCAAATACCTTTTTCTATGAAAATTTCTCACAAACCATTTTTGTGGTTGAAAGCTAAGAATCCTGACAGGCAAGGGATCCCCTTGCTTCTTGAACCCAGAGGTTTCATCCCAGGCACCTAGTGTAGACTTCACAGCTGGGTCCCCTGCCTCGTCTTCATTGCAACTTTTTTCCCTTAGGGTAGAGGAAAGGGTTCTGGGAGAGAATTAGGATGAATTTTGAACCTCATGCTAATAATACTTTGTACTTTCCTTGCAACTTTTGTTCCCTACAGAGCTCAAAATGTTTTACAAAACCAGCATTTTGTTCTGTGGCTATTATTCCCAAGGATATTACACTTGAGGAGAATATGTATTTCTAGAAAATTGCAAAGGAATTGTTACATGTGAATAGAAACTGAAGGAAACCTTGCCTCTGACCCATAGCTCAATGACCATTATTTTACAGCTTGGTGATATCATGTGGGTGGTATTTTAATACTACCTGTGTTCATTATAGGAGGAAAAGCTCTAGGATCTGTCCTTCATTCATTTCAACCACTTAAACCTTAGATGAGGATACAAGACAGGTCTGTCTTTAGTATTGTTTTGAAAGATATCCCTTTGACATTTCTGTTACTAGTAATTATTTCCACTTTTATTTCTTTCCAAGAACAGAACAGTAGAACACAACATGAAAATAACCATTTCTTATGACTATTTATAAAGGAGTAAATATTTTTAACTAAAGCAAAATAGAAAAAGCACATAAATATGAGCTTCAGGATTTGATTGATTATGCAGCAAAATTAGAAAATTCATTTTGTCCTCCTCCTCCCCCAGCTAGGTCTACACATCCTCACCTTTAAATCATATGTGTGATAGAAAGTAGTCTATAAAAGTAACTAATTATAAATCAAATGATTTCTGGAATAGGCAGACATTGAGACCATCCCCATTGAGCTCTGCCTTTCTGGCATTTGAATCTTGAGTAGAACTCCTACACTAACTAGACTAGGATGCTCACTGAGACGAATAACATTTATTATAAGTAATGGTATTCTACTTCTGGGAGTAGGTTATAAGTCTGCAGCTGTATGCAGTTTCTCTCTCTCGCTCTCTCGCTCTCTCATTCTCCCTTGCATGTTATGAGAGTTAAAAACAAGTTCTCTAGCCCCAGCCCAGCTGTGAGATGACTTCTGTCCCCATTGGCAGTGTGAATGCAGAACATAGCCTTGTGAGCCAGAAGCACCCATCTAAGTTGTTCTGGATTTCTGACTTTCAGAAGCTTGTGGAATAACATGCGTTTTTTCTGTCTCGTCACTAAATTTTGCAGTTATTTGCCACACAACAGGTATATAATACCATCTCCATAGTCCTAATCTGAAGGAGAAGTTTTGTTGAAGCTGGGTGTGGTGGCGCACGCTTGTAATCCCAGTACTTTGGGAGGCGGAGACCGGAGGATCCGGGTTCGCGGCCAGCCTCAGCTCTCTCTCTCTCTCTCTCTCTCTCTCCTTAGTGAGGCCCTCCACAACTTCGTGAGACCTGGTTTCAAAATAAAGTATAAAAAATAGGGCCGGGGGTGTAATGCTGAGGTAGAACCCCCTGCGTTCAATCCCCGGTAACCCCAAAAAATAAAAGAAGAAAAAGTTTTGTTGTAAAGAGTTTTTGTGCAGCAAAGAAAACAATCAAGAACCTCAACAGAGAGCCCACAGAATGGGAGAAGATTTTTTTTTCGGTGCCAGGGATTGAGCCCAGGGGCATTCTACCTCCGCACTACACCCCCGGCCCTATTTTTTTATGCTTTATTTTGAAACCGGGTCTCACAAAGTTGTGGAGGGCCTCACTAGGTAGAGAGAGAGAGAGGGGGAGAGAGAGAGCTGAGGCTGGCCGCGAACCCGGATCCTCCGGTCTCCGCCTCCCAAAGTACTGGGATTACAAGTGTGCACCACCACGCCCGGCTATGGGAGAAGATTTTTGCCAGATACTCCTCTGATAGAGGACTCATATCTAGAATATACAGAGAACTTAAAAAAATCACCACTAAGAAAACAAATAACCCAATCAAAAAATGGGCAAGTGAACTAAATAAACACTTCACAGAAGAAGAAATACAAATGGCCCATAAATGTATGAAAAAATGTTTAACATGATTAGCGATCAGAGAGATGCAAATCAAAACTACCCTGAGATTTCACCTAACCCCAATTAGAATGGCAATCATTAAAAACACAAACAACAACAAATGCTGGCGAGGATGTGGAGAAGTAGGAACTCTACTACACTGTTGGTGGAATTGCAAATTAGTGCAACTGCTTTGGAAAACAGTGTGGAGGATCCTCAGAAGAATGGGAATAA
>PVJS01052570.1:0-13575 GCA_004027185.1 Glis glis
AGAGGGGATGTTAGCCAAGCAATCAGTTACCTTCTTTGAATTCTGAATGTTGCCCTGTTAACTGGCATTCACTTAGCCTTTAGGCTACGTTATAAAGAACTTTTGGATTCACACATTGTGTTTTACTTTTCCTTTCAATTTAATAGACTGATCAATTAACTTCAGAGGCCAAGCAAAAAGAAAGAGAGCCCCTCAGGCTAAAGATAGTCCTTATTCAGAAACAATTATTAGGTCTTACATGCTTTTCTCTTGAGCTCTGAAAACTTCAAGGGGATTCACCATGTTTCTGGAACATATCCTAAGACATAAATGCAGGAGGAGAGTGGCAGAGAAACTGCTTGAAGTTGGGGAAAAGTGCAAGGCAAGAACATTCTAAGTGGCATATTCAGAGTACTTCTAGAATGTTCAATCAGATTCAGAATATGTACTGTCAGTTTACCTTCCTTCTACAGTGACCATGCAATTTATTATCTATAATGGTGCCTTTCCAGTGGCTGTTGAATGAATTTATGAAGGCATAAGTATCCAAAGGCTAGTCATACAAATATAGTTACTTTTCACCTGTGAGTCAGACAATGAGTAAAATAGTGAAATACAAGTTTTGCAACTTTAGGGTCATGACTCATCAGTGGATTGTAGAATAAATTCAGTAGGTTACAACCAGCATTTTAAAGAAACAGAATGGAGGAAAATGGAAAATATTGGAGTGCATTGTGCATAGGTATGATTAATTTTGCTCTGTTAAATCTTTGCCTTAGTTATATGTGTGTGAGTATATATTGGATCAAGAGTAATATGTTTATTAATATGAGTCACAGTCAAAATAGCTTGAGGTTGGAAAACTATGGTGCATAAATCAATTTGTTGTACCACTGCTTTTTCTAAATAAAGTTTTATTGGAACATAGCTATGCACACTCACTCATATATTGCCTTGGGTTCCTTTTGCAATAGGATGGCAGGGATGAGTAGTTGCCACAGAGACAATATAGTCTGCAAAGCCTAAAATATTTACTCTTTGAAACTCTACAGTAAAAGTTTGTGAACCCATGAATAAGAAATTATTGGAAACCTTTAGGCATACAGAACCTGGTTGTGGTGGTTTAGAAATAAAATAAAAGCAAATATAATCAATTCTTATATAATTGAGAGTGTATCTTATTTCTTAGGACCCAAAGGAAGTATTAATAGGCTTTGAACCCTTCCTAATAGCTGTATTTGAATTGAACTATTTGTAGATAATTTCTAATTTGGGCCCAAAATGAATATCTGGTTTAGTGTGTAGCAGAGGTTCCTCATCCTTTGAAACATTATCCAAGAAGATTCTAGCAGCCAATATGTCCAACTTATAACTTTTAGTCATGCTTTAAAAACTGTATGGCTATGAGACCAAAAACCCAAATGAAAATGCTATTAGAAAGGGCTAGTGGTATATATCTAAGTGATAGAGCACGTTCTTAGCATGTACTAGGTCCTGAGTTCAATCCTCAGCACAAAAAAGCACTCAGAAGATTCAGTTAGAGTTAGGGAACTAAACTTGTAGCAAAGAAGTTAGACATGATATTAGCTATGTGCAAAGAATAAAGAAGTGTGAGTGACATCTAACTGATCTTCTTTTTCCCCAAATCTTGGCTACTGAAGTTACTCACCAGCAAAAATGATTGATCCTTATACTCATCTACATTCATTTAAGTCATGTTTATTGAGCCACATTTACAATAACAATGATGGATGCTGAGAACTGTGACAATCCACATGGCTAGAGTTTGTGGATGTGACAAGGAGAGGATGACAGTGGAGAGGTTGGTTCATGAAAAGGGCCCTGTGAACCAAGCTAAGGGGAGCCTGGTCTTTCTCTTGTAGGAAACGGGAGGCTTTCAACCAGGAAAGTCAGATCAGATATGCATTTCAGGAACATTCTTTGCAAATTGACTAGTGGATTGAAGAAGATAGAGCATAAAGGAAGGCAGAGTAGTTAGAAGGTTGTTTTAGTAGTCTAGACCTATATACGTGCAGTGGGCCTGTGGACCAAGTTCATGAGTATAGATGTGAAATATATTTAGGAGGTGGAACCACAAAATTTGGGGATAGGAATAAGAGATTAAACTGGAAGTTAAGTAGAGATCTCTAATGGAGGGGCTTTTACACCACATTAAGGAATTTAGTCTTTATCCTTAAAGACACTAAGAAGCCAATAATGAAAAAAATCACTGTTCTGCAGTGCAAAAAAAATGGATTAAAGATAGGCCTAGAGGTAGAAAGATCCATTTCGGAGGAATTTTCCAGGATACTTGGTTAGAATGTGATTTTGAGCGAGACTGTGAGCATATTACTCATATTAAGTTCCTCTTATCTTCTCTAGGACACACATGAAATAATCCAGTTGTAAAAGCACACAATTTTGCTGCATTGCAAGATTGGAAAGATATTCTGGATGTATTAGTCATGGGGTGTTAGATCTGTCTCCCATGCTAAGGTCTGAAATTTTATATGTAGACATGTGTTTTGAGAGATACCCACTCTTCTGCTGGATAGGTTAGCCTTTAGGGGACACTACCACTTTAGGATATTAAATGACTTGTACCTAGTATGAAGAGAAGTAGAGAAAACATTGGACCCATTCCTTCCTTTTCATTTTTGTTTGAAATCCAGTACCAAGAATGTTTACAACACTAGCAATTGACTGTAGGAAAGAGCTTGAAAACTTGTCCCAAACGGGGCATCTGACATTGTGACATCATCTCACATATATAATTGTTATTTATTTGATCCCTAAAGAAACATAAGTGCTGCTTCTGTGGCGGTGGAAATTTGCATAAACCCAAGATCTCCTGTGAAGCTGTACCCTGCCAATTAATCTTTGCAAGGGGAAGAGATTATAGTCATCTGTGAATTACACTGCTAATTAATTTTTACACAAATCAATTTTATTTTGCCAAATACACAAGTAAACCTTGCACAGCTCTGAATACTACATATATCCATGGCTTTAAAAAGTCTCCAACCAAATCATCATTCTCTTTCTCACAAAGAAACAAAAATTCCCTGGATTCAAAATTTTCTTACCCTTCTGTGTTAACTTTTAATATTTGAAGGTGCTTTGAATAATGTTCTCTCTCTTTCTGAACATATGCCTAATATATATTAATTTATTTTAGTGTCATGTATCATACCTTGTGCAGCACTGTTTGCTTAGAGAAGAATCTCAACATTTTTTGGAACCCTAGCATAAAAGATTTTTAAGATGTATGTTTGTTTGAGGGGAGGAGTATCTTTAGCATCACTCACTCAAGGATCTGAGAGACTGCTGTAAATACGTTTTATTTTTATTTTATTAATATTATTTTCAGTTGACTAATCATATACATTTATGGGGTATAGTGTGCTATTTTGATATATGTATGTAATATGAAACAATTACATCTGTTAAATTAACATATCCATCATATTTTTCATAGTAAGACATTTGAAAATTACTTTTAGCTATGTTAAAATATATGATATATAACTACAGTCACCTTGCTGTTGTAAATATATCTTAGTAAAACCCTCTTCCTTTTTACATAATTTTCCCCCAATAGTCATATGCCACTTCCTGTTTCCCTATAGAATTCTTTTTGTTTCTGTCTTTGCAAGTGTGGGACAGACTATTTCTAACAAAACTGTTATTGAGTTAGTGACCAGTTTCATCCAGAAGGAGCTAATAGCCAATCTATGAGTAAGCTACAAGAATGTCAGTCAGTTGCAGATATTCAAAGACAGAAAAGGGGAGGGAGATGGTGTTTGTGTGGCCTAGTTTCTACTCTTCTGGTATTATTTCTTCTTTAGGAATTTTCCCCACCACTACCCTGCAGCACATTTCTGGTAATGGTTGGAAAAAAAAACATTTATTCCATTGGATGTAATGTGACTACTATTTTTATTTAGCTCTGTTTAAATGATATTATTACAAACAGAGTATCTCTTTCTCATAGGTTTCCTTTGGGAAGGGACATCATGGTACACATACCTCTGGGATGTTTTGCTTTCTTTACTATCACTATACTAAGATAGTGCCCTTGCAACCATTTTACAATAGCTTCTCTGAAGAAGGCTACAGATCAAAGGAGCTTAGAGCCAGCAGTCAGTACTATGAATAAGAATAGTGGCTATTTATTGAGTGCTTACAATGTGCCAGGTGCTGGGCTAAGCACTTTATGTGCATTATCTCATTTCAACCTTACAATTCCATGAGGGAATTATTAAGAAAGCTTGCTTTATTGAGAAGTATAATAAAATTGTGATTATTTCTGCTTGTGAAGAGAAGTGGTGGTGGGGTCAGTATATTGCCTTGGCACATAATCTTATATTTATACTTAACTCTGAATAGCAATAATGACTAACATGTATTGAGTGCTTACTGTGTGCCAGCCACTACACTAAGCATTTTATTGGGGTAATTAAAAAGTAGATACTATAAATTTCCAGACGAGGGAACTGAGAATCCAAGAAGTTAAGTAACTGGCTCAAGGCCACGACATAAATTGGGCACATGGGACTGCAGCCTGGTTTTGGCCGACTCTAGTCTGTGTTTTCTGCTGCTACCTCCCTTTGTCTGCCTTCTGTCTTAGTCCATTTTCTGATGCAGTAACTGAATACCACAGACTGAGTAATTTATAAGGAAAATAAATTTATTTGGCTTATGGTTCTGAAGGCTGAGAAGTTCAAGATCAGACAGCTGTATCTGGGGAGGTCCTTCTTGCTGGTGGGGGTTCTGCAGAGCCCAGAAGCTGTGCATGGCATCACATGGAAGGAGGGCATCACTTAGATGGAGGGCTCAGTGTTCCAGGGCCCCACCTTAATGGCCTCATTTAGCGTTAATAACCTCAAAAAGGTCCCACCTCTAAACCAATAGTTGGATTGTTTCCACCCTTTTACTACCTCATGATGGGGATTAAATTTCAACCCCAGGTTTTCGTTTTGTTTTTATGGTGCTGGGTATTGAATTCAGGGGCATTCTAACCTCCAAGCTATACCCCCAGCCCTATTTTTTTAAATTTTGAAACAGGGTCTCTCTAAGTCGTTGAGAGCCTTGCTAAATTGCTGAGGCTGACCTTAAATAAATCTGTGATCCTCCTGTCTCAGTCTTCCAAGTACTAGGATTACAGGTGTGTGCCACCATGCCTGGTTTCAACATAAGTTTGGGCAGGGGATTTAAACCATAGCACTCTCCAAAACATCTCCCTACCATATTCTTCACTCTTTGAAATGTTTTCTTTTTTCTACTGGTGGGGAAAATCATCAGGTTGGCATTTTTTTTCTCTGTGCGTGATTTTTCTCTGGATATTTCATTTTATTGATTCTCCTGGAACCATTCTATTCTGCCCTCCCAACAGAGAAAATTGTCTTCAGGAAAACTTCAGTCTTTTTTATTTTGTTTTTTGTCATTTCTAAATTGTCAGTTTTGAGTATGGAAGCTATTCATATGCCTTATGGAACACTTTCTATCTTCCTTCATATAAATGATGCCAGCCCAGGGTCCCAAGCTCTCTGTGAAAATACGCTAACTGTGAAATTACCCAAATTGTATAACCAGCCCTTTTGTGAACTTTCTCCTGTGATTCTAGACAGCATTTTCAGTTCTCCCCAAAAGACAAACATGTAGGGGGAAAAGTCAAACTAAACTACTCTGATCAGCTCTGAAATGTTCAGAATGGAAACAAATATGACTTGAAAAACTTTTAAAGTAGAAGAGCCACTGAAAAGTATGGTATGTCTGTATTCATGTAAATCTCACTAAGTCTTACAGGTTAGTAAAAATCAATTTTTTTTCAAAATATTTTATTCAAGTTGTCTATTAAAGAAAAGTTTCTCTTAGAATGAAGTTGCCCTTACAACTGTTTTAAAACATAGAAACCTGCAGATAGCTTTACCATTCATCCAAATGACCTATTTTCTACTGGTACATTATAAGTCAGGGACACAAAAGAAGAAATCTAGAACTAGGTACTGCCACTTCATTTCTTTTGTCCTTAATTTCTTCATCTGTACAATAAAGATATTGTGTTTTTGACATTTAAGGTCCTTTCCAACTCTGACATCATGTTTTATTCTTACTGTGTGTGATTTGGCCCTGAATAATCTTTCCATGATTTAAAAATTCTAAGTGATTACAGTTCTGCTTTTTCTGGATTGTTTTCTTGCTTTTACTAGTGGAATGTGCCTAATTCTAAATTCTCCTAACTAAGAGGAGCAGGAAGACCTTGAAAGGATTTAAAATAAGACACACATAGGTGCTTAGCATGTAAACTGAGACATCATAGGTGGTAACAAAATATTGGTGTAGATGACTCCTTCACTTGTAGTTAATCCTCATCATACACCAGTACTTCCTCACTTTTATGGCAACTAACGTCTTGAAGGAACACTTTTGTACAGATTAATTATTTTTAAAATATTCTGTGAAGGTTAGATTTATAACCTCAATTAAATTATAAATTCCATAAGGGCAGAGAACATGGTTTTGTCTTACTTTGGCTTCTCCATGGGCTGCCAATCATCCTAAAGGACTCATGGTGGGTACTCAGAGCATTGTTAAATTTTATCAGTTGTTGCCAAACAGGGTGGTGAACACCTGTGACCTCAATACTTGGGAGGCCAAGATAGAATTGCAGATTCCAGGTCTGCCTCAGCACCTTAGGAATATCTGCAGCAATCTAGAGAGACCCTGTTTCAATATAAAAAATAAGGCTGGGGGTGTAACTTGGAAGTAGAATGCCCCTGGGTTCAATCCCCAAAATTTTATCTGTTTTTGAGAAGTCCGGTATAATTTAGTGTTACGTTTAAAATCTGGCCAAGAGGATGGATGAGGCAGAAAGAAAATATTATACCATTAAAAATGGACAAAATGCTGGATCAAATAATTTTTAATGTATATATCCAGACATAGAAATATAAGAGGCGTATCTCTAGATGTTGGAAATAAAGATGTAAATCACGGCTAAAGTAGTGTGTGGAAAGATTTCTGGGACATGAAACATAAAATTTCAATATTTTCCTTAAGACTTATCTTGGTTTTCAATTTTACTAGAACTTGAGACCATGTGGACAGATTTCTAGGGCCATTACTTGGACCATGGAAGAAACCCATGCCTATGCAAATGAGTCCCTGAAACCTAAGCCCCATTAGTTACATGGTAAATCTGCCTCTGGCCTCTGTCAAGGTCATAAGCTTTGTAAAGGACATGAAGCTGGACTTAGGTTTCTGTATATGATTTCTAAGGCCAAAAACTAAATAGCTACCAGAAAATCTCTGTGGACTGTCTAAGGATCTTGCAGATAATCAGTAATTAACCAAGACTTTAGGTTACCTGAGAGAGACTAAAACTCTGCCTTTGACTTATAGAAATGTAGATCCAATAAATGGACATAAACATTGGTTTGGAAATGGTGAATCCTAGCACTCAGGTAGAGGGTTCTGTAAAATCAGAGGAGGCCATCATACCCATGGTCTATTCATGTCTTCTACAGGAAATATGTTCACCTATTCATGGAAGATGAACTCATACATAAAAATTATAAAACATATGAGAAGCTTTAACACCAAGAAAATACTCCACAGAACCAACAGATGGAAGATTTCACATCCAAGCAACTAGAGATAGTACAGCAATAGAAAAGGGATGTCAAAGTAAGAAAGTTAAAAACGTATATGTGTGTATCGACACACATAGAGACAGTCACCAACTTATGATGGTTTGACTTACAATTTTTCAACTTGACAATGGTGCAAGTGTAATACAAAAAGTAGAAACCATACATTGAACTTTGAGCTCTTCCCAGCCTAGTGATAGGCTAAATGATCCTCTCTCATGTTACTGGGCAGTGGCAGCAAGTTGTAGTTCCCAGATAACCATGTGATCACGACAATACCTGGTTCTCTACAGCGTACTGTGTTGCCAAAATTTTTTGGATGTGGGTATTCAATAAATTATAGAACATATTCAACACTTTAATACAAAATAGGTTTTTTGTTAGATGTTTTTCTCAACTGTAGGCTTGTGTGAGTGTTTTGAGCACATTTATGGTAGGCTAGGCTAAGCCATGATGTTTGGTAGGTTAGGTATATTAAATTCATTTTCTACTTAATGTTTTCAACTCAGGATGTGTTGATCAGAATATAACCCCATCATAAATCAAGAAGCTTCCATATTGTATAACAAAGTACCAGTAGAATGAATGGCTTTAAAACAACAGACATTTATTTCTCACAGTTCTAGATGCTGGAGGTCTTAGATCAGAGTGCTAATATAATTGGGTTCTGGCAAAGGCCCTCTTCTGAGTCATAGAAATGAGTACAAGAGAGTTCTCTGAGATCCCTTTTGTAGGGCATTTATCCCATTTATGAGGGTTCTACTCTCATTACCTAATTACCTTTCCAAGGCCCCCTTCCAAATAATATCACATGGGGGGTTAGGATTTCAACATCTGAATTTTGGAGGTGTACAGACATTTGGTCTATTGTAATCATCAAGCTTACGTATGATTCTGCCTCATGGAAGTTATATTAGCTTTGGTTAGGTCATGCTGCAATAATAACTCTAAGATATCAGTGGCTTATACAAAGAAAGGTTGATTTCTCACTTTTATTAACAGTTTTCTGGAGATTGACTACAACTCTGCTCCAAGTCCTCTTCACTCTGGGATCCAGTGTAATGGTGTAGGCCATATCTGGAACATTGACATTTTCATTTCAGAGGAGAGAAGAGTAAAGTGGTAAACCAGTTTATGGCTCTGAAAAGTTCTAGAAAGCAACACATATCACCTCCATTCTTAATGTATTGGTCAAAGCAAGTCACATGTCTAGGCAGGATAAAAATGTGTAGAGGTGAAATGGGACATTGGATATTTTGAACAAAAGATACAAAACTTGATTTGACAAATAGAAAATATTAGCAAATGTGTCCTATTATTTTTAAGAAGGCATGAAAGGCATTATGTTATGTAGTTTTTTTCCTGTAATTTTATATACTCTTAAAAATTTATATGGTTATAATAAGGATTATCATTATTGATCTGAAGCTAGAGCCAAATATGCAGAAATTAATGTCATTACTTCAGTTATGCTTCTAATTCAAAGCCCTTTCCAAGCTGGGTGTGGTGCTGTGCTCCTGTAGTCTCAGCTACTTGGGAAAATGAGTGGGAGGATCTCAAGGCCAAGAGTTTGAGACCAGCCTGGGCAACACAGTGATAACTTGTCTGAGAAAAAAAAAACCTCACTCTTAATCTTGAATTGAACCCGAGGCATTCTATCTTCAAGATGCATCCCCAGCCCTTATTAATTTTTTTGTTTTGAAACAGGGTCTTGCTAGGTTGCTGAAAGTCTCGATAAGTTGCTGAGACTTGAACCTGCGATTCTCTTGTCTTAGCCTCCCAAGTACTGGGATTATAAGGAGCACACCACTGTGCCTGGCTATCTGTAGATCTTTAAAGTATATTTTTATTCTTTTTAACTCTATTTCTCTCTGAAACTTAGAATGTGCACAGGATCATGGGCAGGGAAAATGGGGTATAACATTTTTTTTTCTTCCACAGGGAAATCTGATATTCACTAACCTTGCTATGACTGCCAGAACACGTTAGTTCCGATGGCAACACTCATCCTCTACCCACAAATCAGGTCCACTTCTCGGACTGGTTATTGATGCTGCCAGGATAGAGGAAAGTGAATAAAAGGAAAATCCATGTTAATTTCAAGCTCCATTTAGAAATGCACTCAAAAAATCAATGGCTGGTAAATAGAAATCGGCAAAATTGGCAGGAAGAATTTTTATATTCAAGCATAGAAGGGGCCAGAATATAAATCTGCACACTGACCAGATAATAACAAAATAAAATGAAAATGATACTAGAAAGGCACTTGACAAGGCGTTTTCCTAATGTTTCAGTGCACTGAGGAATGTCTACCTGATATTCATTGAACCAAACTTCTGTCATTTTAAATTTTGAGATTAAAGTTTTAATTAAAGTTTATTTTTCTTTAACCTCACTGATTTCACATAACTGAAGTAGGCAGATACTGAACCCTGGTAGGCGTGATTAATAACTTTATTGCCAAAGGTATTTAGGAAATCCAGATTATAGTGGGATATACTTACCGAGAGCTGTTTGTCAGGCTTAAAGATCATTTTTCTGTGCTAAATTTAAACCCACTCTCACAAATTCTTCAGTATTATAATCTGAGAAATAGAACTCTGTTCTAAAACCTCGCTAACCCATGATAAAACAAGATTTCCAACTTTGTGATGCTGGAGAGAATTACTTCTATTTTAATCCTAAACCATTCCTAGCACTAACCTGAAGTGTATTTTCCTCCTTGAAGTGTATTCTGACACTTTCTGCCCTCTTGTTTTTTTTTCCTTTTCTTTTTTTTATTATTATTTTTTTGTGGTACTGGGGATTGAACCCAGTAGTGTTTTACCTCTGAGCTACATCCCCAGCCCATTTTTTATTTTTACTTCAAAAGAGGGTCTTGCTAATTTGCTGAGGTTCTTGCTGAATTGCTAAAGCTGGTCTCAAACCTGTGATCCTCCTGTCTCAGCCTTCCAAGTACAGGGATTACAGACATACTCTACCACGCCTGGATTGTTTTCTGTTTTCTGAACCTCTGGGGAAATTTATAACTCGAAAGAAGCTATGACTCTGTACTCTTAGAATATCATTCCTTCAATTGACTCCTGTTCATTAGTTTATTAAGTACCTACTCTGCCAGATACTGTGCTTAATGTTGATGATACAAAACAAAAGGCTATGGCTACTACCTCAAGATGCTCAGTGGGGAAGACAGACAAGTAACTAGACAAGTAAAATATAATCTGAAAGAAATACCATGAGAAAAATGCCAGGAGGTAAGTGCAGTGTACGATGAGAATGCTTAGTTTTATATGTCTTTCTACCCAAACATATAGTAAGTTCCTCTAGGACAAGATCCATATTTCCCACTTTTCTTCCATAGTGCCTGGGCTTATACTACCCTTGGTCTGAAACTCTTTTTCTCCCAGATATATTAATTCCATTTATTTATTTATTTATTTATTTATTTATTTATTTATTTATTTATGGCAACAGGGATTAAACCCTGGGGCATTCTAGTTCTGAGCTACACCCCCAATTCTTTTTATTTTTTATTTTGAAATGCGGTCTCGCTAAGTTGCTGAGGCTGGCCTTGAACCTGTCATCCTCCTGTCTCAGCCTCCCTAGTACAGGGATTACAGGTGTTTGCCACCTCGCCCTGCTGTCTTCATCTCCCTAATCTTTTAAGTCTTTGCTCAAAGATCAAATTCTCAGAGACACTCCAGATGACTTAGTTATTAAAAAGTGCATCATTCTGCTTTCTCCCTCCCCACTCTACATATCCAGTCTAATTCTTTTCCTTGATTTGTTTTTCTACTTGGCACGTATCAACATCTGCCGTACTACATGATATACTTATCTACTTTTGCTTATTGTCTATCTTTCTTGCTAGAATCTAAGCTCTATGAGGTCATGGATCATATCTGCCTTCACTGTTTCATCTTTAGAGAGGCCTGTAACAGTGCAGGGCATGTCATAATAACTCAAAACATTTGTTGAATTAATGGATAGGTGGTAACAGCACAAATCAGCATTCAAATACTAATTTTTAATTGGCTGAATTCTTTCTCCTTTAATTACTCAAAACAGAAACTACCTCCACTGCTGACTCTACTTTTGATTTGGCTTGTATTTATATTACCATTCTTCTACCTTGGGATATTGGCGTACTTCTGGCCACATATCAGAGTCCCCATACATTTGCGGCAACATAGTCACAAGTTGCTGCTTTAATCAACCTTGCTTTGAGTCTGTGAATATATTTACTACATGAACAATGCTTTAAGAATCACTGACATAGCTCATCAAAACTCTTTCCAAATTTATTCTGAATAGGTACCATATGTTCATGACCATGATAATTACATACTGTACATTTGTTTTTATTTGAAATCTTCCAAGCTAGAGAAACTTCATACTTGAGAAGTCAGAGAGATTATTCTTTCTTCTTCCACCACTTAACAAAAACAAAATGTTCTTAAGGTAAGTTATTAAACCTATGTATAAAATATTTGATTAAAGCTGGGTGTTGTGGTGCATGCTTGTAATCCCAGTACTTGGGAGGCTGAGACAGGAGGATTGCAGGTTCGAGGACAGCCTCAGCAAGTAGTGAGACTCTCATCAACCTAGTGAGACCCTATTTCAAAATAAAAATAAAAATAAAAATAATATCGCTGGGAGTGTAGCTTGGAGGTAGAATGCCCCTGAGTTCAATGCCCAGTGCCACACACACAAAAAGTATTTGATTAGTTCTAAGGCAAAGGTTAAAGAACTGGTACTTGTTTTTGTTTGAAGATTTTCAATTCTTTTTCTTAGCAAGAGGTAAAAACTAGTATATACCCACACATACACAAAACCAAATCACTGGCATATGTCTTGCTTTTGTCTTCCAGCATTTAACTTCAGGTTGTTTCCTGTTAAGATTTTTGGGTGTCACTTTTTGGAAAAGATTTAAAATCAGCATTATTGAAGCGATTTATGAGTGCAGCTATCCAAAGGAACTCAGAACCCACTTGGGAATAATGCCTGAGTCAGATTTGTAATGCAAACATCAAATGTGAACAACAGAGCCATCAACAACTTTAATCAATTGAGCCGTCTCTGCATACAGGGCATTTTTTTTCTTGAGAAATCCCAGGGGTATAGGAAATGAAGTAAGTTCAGTCGGTGAATAAACAACATTATTTACTGGAAGAAAGGGCAAACAAGCTTATAGAGAATTAATGGGCATATGCCAAACATGGAAAAAATTAAATAAGATGCCAAGGAAATTTGTGAAAGATTTAGTAAAAATCTAAGCCTCCACACAGTAGCATAGCATTGTCTAATGTTGGGGGTGGTTATTGGAAACTGTGTGGATTAAGACTCTTCTGGCTTATATTCCACAAATATGTCTCTGCCACGTGGCTTTACACTGCTTTCACTGCTGCTTCAGCGCATCTTTTTGCACATGGTCCCACTGCACAGACTATGGTGTGGTACCTTGCCTCTAGACCTTAGCACTTAGCACCAACCCTGGGGACAATGGATCAAACAGAAAGGTTAGTTTCATTACACTCTGTGCCAAGTTGTAACGACCTTCACATTGATTTGGCTTTCCATTAATACTTCACTATCTCTTGTTTTGACAATTCAACAATTTCTGAATTTCTTGTACATGGGTTAAATTATAATGATAACCATGATTTGTATCCAGCACTTTGTTTCCAGCAGGCACTGTGCTCTGTATCTTATTTATTACTATCTCTTTTAGTCTGCATAACAACACAGTGGAGTATATATTTTTATTAAATCCATTGAGAAAATACACAAACTTAGGCACAATGACGTTAAGTAGCTTGCTCAGCCTCACTTCTACCCTTGTCCATTACGCTATTGGCTTTACTGTGATTTCCACAAAGACAAATATAAGGTGTAGAATTCTCTTTGGAGATTGGTTCTAAGAAATATTATGTACATCTACACA
>PVJS01052571.1:0-13575 GCA_004027185.1 Glis glis
AAAAAAAAAAAAAAAAGAGCCAGGAGTGTTGGCACACGCTTGTAATCCCAGTACTTGGGAGGCTGTGACAGGAGGATTGCAGGTTCACACCAGCCTCAGCTACTTAACGAGGCCTTCCGCAACTTAGTGAGACCGTTTCAAAATAAAGAATAAAAAATAGGGCTGGGGGTGTAGCTCAGAGGTAGAATGCCCCTGGGTTCAATCCCCAGGACCAAAAAATTTAAATTTAGTTAAAATTTATATAATAAAAATTTTAAAAAATCGGGCTGGGGGTGTAGCTTGCAGGTAGAATGCCTCTGAGTTCAATCCCCAGTACCACACACACAAAAAAAGGATCAGAATTAGGACTCTTTTTTTTTTTTAACCTCATGGCCATTCATTTTGCATATTTTATATATATATATAAAAATATTGGGGGGGCAGTACTGGGGATTGAACCCAGGGGCATTCTACCTCTGAGCTATACCCCCAGCCCTATTTTTCATCCTTTATTTTGAAATCAGCCCTATTTTTTATCCTTTATTTTGAAACTGGGTCTCACGAAGTTGCGGAGGGCCTCACTAAGTAGCTGAGGCTGGCCGCAAACCCAGATCCTGCAAACCCAGATCCTCCGGTCTCAGCCTCCCAAGTAATGGGATAACAAGTGTGTGCCACCACGCCCGGCTCTATATATTTTTTAAAAGAAAAGTGCTAGCCGGGCGTGGTGGTGAACGCTTGTAATCCCAGTACTTGGGAGGCTGACACCAGAGGATCTGGGTTCATGGCCAGCCTCAGGTACTTTGTCAGGCCCTCCACAACTTAGTAAGACCCGATTTCAAAATAAAGAATAAAAAATAGGACGGGGGGTGTAGCTCGGAGGTAAAATGCCCCTGGGTTCAATCCCCAGTACCACAAAAAAGAAAAAAAGAGTGCTGTGGAAATGTTCTCAACAAATCTCAATAAAGGACTACCCATCCTTTTTTTTAAACAATCTCAAGTTTTGGTGATTGTCAGTATTTGATACTCTCAGATGCATTGATGCAGAAGAGCTGTTTCTTCTGTGTTAACAATGAGATAGAACAGGGTATTACATAAGCCAGGAAAGAAGAAAACCACCACAACACAGAAACTTAAGCTGGGACTGCAATTACACCCACAATATTCAATCAGTCTCTGCCAGTGTTTGGATTTGGTTTTTTTTTTTTGGGGGGGGGGGTAACAGGGATTGAACCCAGGGGTATTCTACCTCCGAGATTCACCCCATCCCTATTTTTTATTCTTTATTTTGAAACAGGGTCTCACTAAATTGCAGAGGGTCTCACAAAGTAGCTGAGGATGGACATGAACCTGTGATCCTCCTGTCTCAGCCTCCCAAGTACTGGGATTAGAAGCGTGTGCCACCATGCCCAGCTTGGATTTTTTTGTGTGTGTGTGTGTGTGGTGCTGGGGATTGAACCCAGGGGCATTCTACCTCTAAGTTACACCCCCAGCCTTAATTTTTACTCTTTATTTTGAAACAGGGTCTCATTAAGTTGCTGAGGCTGGCTGTGAACCTGCAATCCTCCTGTCTCAGCCTCCCAAGTACTGGAATGACAAATGTGTGCCACCATACCCAGCTATATCAAGATTTAAATAGAACTGATTTATATTGTTTTACAATGCATAACCACTGCAACAGTGACATAGCTTACAATATTTTAACTAGATTTTAGAGGAATGTACCTGTTGAGCAAGACTAGGAATATACAAACCTTTCTTTTCTTCCCCTTTCCTTCCCTCCCTCCCTTCCTTCCTTCTTTCTTTCTTTTTTGTCATACTGGGGATTGAACCCAGGAGCATTCTACCTCTGACCTACACGCCTAGCCCTATTTTTTCTTTTTTTATATTAAAACAGGGTCTCACTAAATTGTTGAGGGTGTAAGTTGCTTAGGCTGGCCATGAACCTGCAATCCTCCTGTCTCAACCTCCCAAGTACTGGGGATTACAGGAGTGCCACCATACCAAGCTCCATCCTTTTTATTTCTATTTTTATGTTTTGTAACATTCATAATATGTAGAAACAATTATACATGTATTATATATAATTAAAGATATTAGAGACATGCTCAAAGAGTTAGGTGAGCAACATAATTTGGAAGCCACTAATTTAGATAGATAATGCCATTTATTTTGTTGTGTGTGTGGTACTGGAGATTGAACCCAGGGGCATTTTACCTCTAAGCTACACCCCCTGCCCTATTTATTTTGAAACAGGGTCTCGATAGGTTGATGAGAGTCTCACTAAATTGCTGAGGCTGTCCTTGAACCTATGATCCTTCTGTCTCAGCCTCCCAAGTACTGGGATTACAGGTGTGCACCACCACGCCTGGCTCTTTTTTATTTATGTATTTTTGTGGTACTGGGAATTAAACCCAGAAGCACTCTACCACTGAGCTACACCTCCAGCCCTTTTCTTATTGTTCATTTTGAGATAGGGTCTCACTAAATTACACAGGCTGACCTCAAACCTGTGATGCTCCTGTCTCATCCTCTCCCAAGTACTGGGTTTACAGGCATGGGCCACTGTGCCTAGCTCTTTTCTTTATTGTTTTGAATATTAGGGCATAGGAGCCTAGCTACATGATTAAAGATCCTCAAGAAATACTAAATACTCATAATCAGTGTACCATCAACTATGTATAAATAAATGTTAGTTGGGCATGGTGTTGCACACTTATAATCCCAGTACTTGGGAGGTCGAGATAGGAGGATTGCAGGTTCGAGGACAGTCTCAGCAAGTAGTGAGACTCTCATCAACCTAGCAAGATCCTGTTTCAAAATGAAAATAAAATGGGGCTGGGGGTGTAGCTCAGAGGTAGAATGCCTGTGGGCTCAATCCCCAGTACCAAAAATAAATAAATAAATAAATAAATAAATAAATGTTTACCATGAGTAATTAACTGCATCCAAATAATCTTTCAAAATAAACCAGGCATGGTGGTACACACCTGTAATCTCAGTACTTGAGAGGCTGAGATAGAAGGACAGCAGGTTCAAGGACACCCTAAACAAGCAGTAAGACTTATCATCCTAGTGAGACCCTGTTTCAAAATAAAAATAAGCCGGGCGTGGTGGTGCACGCTTGTAATCCCAGTACTTGGGAGGTTGAGACAGGAGGATCCGGGTTTGCGGCCAGCCTCAGCTACTTAGTGAGGCCCTCTGCAACTTAGTGAGACCCTGTTTCAAAATAAAGAAAAAAACATAGGGCTGGGGGTGTAGCTCGGAGGTAGAATACCAACAAATTCAATCCCCAGTACCTCGAAAAATAAATAAATAAATAAATAAAATAAAATAGGTCTGGGAGGTTTAGCTCAGAGGTAGAATGCCCCCCAGGTTTAATCCCCAGTACTACAAAGATAAAAAAAATAAGTTATTTTCTTGGTAAAAGTTCAGAGCTACTGACAGAGAAATAGATTATCCTGCTCTCCTTTAAGGTTACACTGTAGTTGAGGTGTTTAGTAATCTACAATCACATATGCACATGCACAAAAGCACATACACATATACACACACTCACCCAGAAGATAAAAATTTATGAAGAAGCCAGGCGCGGTAGCACACGCCTGTAATCCCAGTACTTGTAAAGCTGATACAGGAGGATCACAGGTTTGAGGACAGCCTCAGCAAGTAGTGACACTCATCAACCTAATGAGACCCTGTTTCAGAAAAAAAAAAAAATAATAGGGCTGGGGTACGTAGCTCAGAGGTAGAATGCCCCTGGGTTCAATCCCCAGTACCACACACACATACACACACACACACACACACACACACACACACACACACACACACACACAAAACTTATGAAGAGATCTTTCATTATCCCTTCAAACTAAATCTGAAAGTAAATACAAAAATTAAATCTAGCCGGGCATGGTGGCGCATGGAAGGCTGAGACAGGAGGATCGCAGGTTCGTGGCCAGCCTTAGCTACTTAGTGAGGCCCTCTGCAACTTAGTGAGACCCTATTTCAAAAATAAATAAAAAATAGGGCTGGGAAGCCGGGCGTGGTGGCGCAACTTCGTGAGACTTGGTTTCAAAATAAAGGATAAAAAATAGGGCTAGGGGTGTAACTCGGAGGTACATGCCCCTGGGTTCAATCTCCTGTACAGCCCCCAAAATAATTCATCCTCAAGATAGAAAACCAATATTCAAATGTCAAATAATTTCAAGATTACCACTTTTTACTGCACGGTCAAATTTTTCTTTCTTTCTTTTTTTTTTGTGTGGAACTGGGGATTGAGCCCAGGGGCATTCTACCTCTGAGCTACACCCCCAACCCTATTTTTTATTCTTTATTTTGAAACAGGGTCTCACTAAGTTGCATAGGGTCTAAGAAGCTGAGGCTGGCTGCAAATCTGCGATCCTCCTGTCTCAGTCTTCCAAGTACTAGGATTTCAAGCGTGTGCCACCACGCCCAGCTCAGGATCAAATTTTTCTAAGAGCTTCAAAGAAAGTGCCAATTCTAGCTGGGCGAGGTGGCGCACGCTTGTAATCCCAGTACTTGGGAGGCTGAGACCGGAGGATCCAGGTTCACGGCCAGCCTCAGCTACTTAGTGAGGCCCTCTGCACCTTAGTGAGACCCAGTTTCAAAATAAAGATTAAAACATAGGGCTGGAGGTATAGTTCGGAGGTAGAATGCCCCTGGGTTCAATCCCCAGTGCCAAAAAAAAAGTGTCAATTCTTCAGAATATTGTTTTTTAAAAATCTGTATGAACTTTAAGAAGATCATGAAATCACTGCCTCAAAAATACATTGGAAGCCGGCTGTGGTGGCACACGCTTGTAATCTCAGTACTTGAAGGCTGAGACAGGAGAATTGCAGGTTCAAAGCCAACCTCAGCAACTTAGTGACACCCTGTTTCAAAATGTAAAATAAAATAGGGCTGGGAGTGTAGCTCAGTACCACACACACAAAAAAGAGGACCCTAGAGACCATTCCATGTCATCACATTTTGACTTCCTGGGAGGCTGCAGTCTCTAATATTTTGAGTTGGGGAAAAAGAGGGAGGGAGAAAGGGAGGTTCTCCTTTGGATTTCAGAGACCATCAGATAGACAGTAACTTTTTTTGTGCGGGGGGGGGGAAAGAGCACTGATTAAAAAGCAAAAGTACCTGAACAAATGAATGGACTCACATATAGAGCTGGGCACAGTGGCACACAGCTATAATCCCAGTACTTGGGAGGCTGAAACAGGAGGGATCACTGGTTGGACAACAGCCTCAACAACTTAAGTGAGGCCCTTGGCAACAGAGAGACCCTGTTTCAAAATTTGAAAAAGGGGCTGGGGGTGTAGCTCACAGGTAGAATGCCCCAGGGTTCAATCCCCGGTATCAAGAAATAGGAAAATAAAATAAAGAAAAGAAGCATATAGTACCTTAGAATTAGGAGTGTAATAACTCAGCTTTTGTTACCACTGTGATCAGATCTGGGTAATGCATTCTGCTCTGGAGACCACAAATTAAGAATATTGAAACACTGGGACAGAGTTGATGAACCATTATAATTATTATGTAAAAGAATATCCCAGGGCTTGCTTCAGCAGCACACATACTAAATTGGGAATACGGAGAATATTAGCATGGTCCCTACATAAGGATAACATGAAAATTTGTGAAGCATTACATATTTTTCATGGACACCTGGGGTTTGGCGAACTGTTGAAACCATGAATTTGAATGTAATTGCCAAGAATCTACTTGCTGTGGAGTTTTCTGGTGGAACCCAGGGAAGCTTCGAATTCATTTAAGATCACAAAGAATGCCAGCATCTCATACCTAAAAGATATTTAAGCTGTTTAGGCAAGTCTTCTCCTTGAGCTGGTTTATACCAGGTCTTGAAGATGGCTACTAGATTATTCTTGGTAAGGCACATAGCAGCAGAGAGTAGTGGTCAAAAGCATGACTTCTGGAGCTAGAAAGACTTGGTTTTAACATCAAGTACAAATTTCTTACCAATTGTGTGAACGTGTCAAATCACTTCAACCTCATTTCAGTTTCTAAATAAATAGTAATACTTCACAGTATAGTTATTTGCAGTTAGGATTCACTTCTACATCCCTAGAACTTAAGAGTGTCTGGATCAATAAATATTTGTTGAGTTAAAAAAAAAAAGAATCTAGCTGGGCACGGTGGTGCAAGCCTATAATCCCAGTACTTGGGAGGCTGAGACAGGAGGATTACAGGTTCCCCAGTTCCCCCCCAAAAAAAGAAAAATTTGATCCTGCAGTACAAAGTTGTAATCTTGAAATTATTTGACATTTGAATATTGGTTTTCTATCTTGAGGATGAATTTTTTGGGGGGTGTAGAGGAGACTGAACCCAGGGACATTCTACCTCTGAGCTACACCCTCACCCTTTTTAATTTTTAAGTACTTAGTGAGGCCCTCCGCAACTTAGTGAGACCCTGTTTCAAAATAAAAAATAAAAAATAGGGCTGGGGGTGTAGCTTGGAGGTAGAATGGCCCTGGGTTCAATCCCCAGTACCGCAAAAAAACAAAAACAAAAAACAAAAACAAAAACAAAGAAGCCAGGCATGGTGACACACGCTTATAATCCCAGTCCTTGGGAGGCTGGGGGGTTAGATTGCAGGTAGAATGCCTGAATTCAATCCTCAGTACAAAAAAAAAAAAAAAAAACAAGGACTGGGTATTACTAGCCTAGAAAAGGGACTATTCACCACAGACACTCTGTGAAGACAACTCATGCCTACAGAGGCATTACATTGTGTGTGTGTGTGTGTGTGTGTGTGTGTTTTACTGGGGATTAAACTCAGGGGCATTCTACCTCTGAGCTACACCCCCAGCTCCTATTTTATTTTTGTTTTTGAAACAGGGTCTCACTAGGTTGCTGAGAGTCTTGGTACTTGCTGAGGCTGTCCTTGAACCTGCTATCCTCCTGTATCAGCCTCCCAAGTACTGGGAATAATCCCAGTACCACCTGGCCTGGCAAGGCATTACATATTCTGATGGCCCTATATGGAGATATAAGGAACTAGATTCAGTTTAATATGCTTGTTAGATTTGTCTAACAGAGACACAAGTAGAATGGGCTGCTTTGGGAGAGTCTAAGAGGACAGACAAGCACTTGGGGAGAATATTACAGAACTGAGTAAGATGAAGAAACCTCTCCAAACCTAAGATTTTGTTTTAATGAAAGGCTCAAAACAAAAAGTGGAACTTTCTTTTAATAGTGCTCCATCACTCCAGATAGATAGTAATATGCAGGGGGGAAAACAGAATAAAAATCACTACTACTAACAACCAGATTATCTGCTAGTAACAGTAAGTGTGAGCAGAGATAAATCAGCCAATTTCCTCTCACTTCCTACTTAATAAGTACTGTTTAGCGGTAAGACAATGGTGACTCTTAGCAGTTTCATTGTGGCACTTTGGTAGTAGATAGAGCAATTGGAAACTTACTCTTTTATCTAAGTTTCTACCTTAAAAGTTAACTATTGGAGCCAGGAGTGCGATACAGTGGTAGGTGCTCTTTTAAATATTGAATTGAGCTGGGCATGGTGGTGCATGTCTGTAATCCCAGTACTTGGGAGGCTGAGACAGGAGGATCGCAGGTTAGAGGACAACCTCAGTAGAGTAGTGAGACTCTCATCAACCTAGAGAGACTCTGTTTCAAAACAAAAATAAAAAGGGCTGGGGGGTGTGGCTTGGAGGCAGAATGCCCCTGGGTTTATGTCCCAGTACCACACACATACACAAAAGAGTTAACTATTGCTGGGCGTGGTGGCGCAGCTTGTAATCCCAGTACTTGGGAGGTGGAGACCGGAGGACTGCAGGTCCGGGCCAGCCTCAGCTACCTTAGTGAGGCCCTCTGCAACTTCCTGAGACCCGATTTCAAAATAAAGTATAAAATATAGGGCCAGGGGTGTAACTCAGAGGTAGAACGCCCCTGGGTTCAATCCCAGGTACCGCAAAAAAAAAAAAAAAAAAAAAAAAAAGTTAACTATTGGGCCTCAAAGCTTGCATCAATTCATAATGAAAAATTGTTTAACTTTTTTCTTGCATTTTAGGAAAATTAGTTGGCAGATTACCAACTTTTTGGCAATCTAGTTACTTCTAGGATCTTCTACACTCTATATTATACTCTCTACATTAAGTACATGATAAAACCTATCAATATTAAGGCATCTGTGCTATGGTAGAACCAGCAAAGGACGTAGACTCAGTCATGTACTAGCTCTCTGGTCTTAGACAAGTTTAAAACTTTCCCTATGCTTTAACTATCTCATTAAAAAAAAAAAAAGGCTATCAGATCTGAAAACATGCTTGCAAAGAATACTACCAATCACTTGGATAAGAGACCTAATTCTTGTCCCTTGCTTGACAGAACTGGTACTCTTCAACTCTCTTACATGATCAACAGGGTAAAGAAGCAAGAATGCTGAACACAGATTTGGAGAAACCCAGGGATCTGGTCATCACTCATACTTAGCTGTCTAACTGTGGGCAGATTTTAACATCTCTGGACCTGTACAACAGGGGTTTGATGAGGATTATCTCTAAGACTTAACAGTCTATGAGTCTTTGCTAAAGTTGCCAGTGTTCTACTGACCAAAAGTCATTTGTGTTGCAAGGGACATATGTTGCAATCCAAGGTTTTTAAATTCTTAGCTTCCTCATTATTACAATTTTGAAATCTGAGCCATGGCTTCTTATCCCAGTAAGATGTTATGATGATAAAATAAGATATATTTGGTCGCCGGGCATGGTGGCACATGCTTGTGATCCCAGTACTTGGGAGGCTGAGACTGGAGGATCCAGGTTCGCGGCCAGCCTCAGCTACTTAATGAGGCCTCCGCAACTTAGTGAGACCCTGTTTCAAAATAAAGAATAAAAAAGAGGGCTGGGGGTGTAGCCCAGAGGTAGAATGCCCCTGGGTTCAATCCCTGGTACCACAAAAAAAAAAAGAAGAAGAAAAAATAGGGCCGGGGGTATAGCTCAGAGGTAGAATACCCCTGGGTTCAATCCCCAGTACCGAAAAAAAAAAAATGAATAAATAAATCCTTGTCAATTTTTTTTTTTTTTTTGCGGATTACAAGTGCGCACCACCACACCCGGCTCCATCAGATTTTTAAATCAAACATTTATATATTTAAAATGGTTCTATTTAGGAAAAAGATGCTTTCAAAGTTTATCTACACACAAAATGAGAAGCACAAATTAATGAATAATGTGTATTAATTGTGACCCTCAAGTATCAAAGTTCAGAAGTGAAATCTAGTCTTGCTTATATTGACCAACAGGATCACAGATCAATATAATGTAACATCAAAATAAGTCAGTTTCGTTTTTTTTGTGTGGTACCGGGGATTGAACCCAGGGGCATTCTACCTCCGAGCTACACCCCCAGCCCTATTTTTTATTCTTTATTTTGAAACCGGGTCTCGCTAAGTCGCGGAGGGCCTCACTAAGTAGCTGAGGCTGGCCACAAAACCAGATCCTCCAGTCTCAGCCTCCCAAGTACTGGGATTACAAGTGTATGCCACCATGCCCAGCTGTCAATTCAATATTTATTTATTTATTTTATTTAATTTTTGTATGTGTGTGTGGTACTGGGAATTAAACCCAGAGGCATTCTACCTCTGAGTTATATCCCCAGACCTATTTTATTTCTTATTTGGAAACAGGGTCTTAGTAGGTTGCTGAGAGCCTCACTAAATTTCTGAGACTGTCCTCAAACCTGCAATCCTCCTGTCTCAGCCTCCCAAGTACTAGGATTACAAGCGTGCGCCACCATGCCCGGCTCTGTCAATTCAATTTTTATTTTTTTACAGTACTAGGGATTGAACCCCGGGGCATTTTACCTCCAAGCTACACCCCTAGTCCTATTTTTTATTCTTTTATATTGAAACAAGGTCTCGCTAAGTTGTGGAGGGCCTCACTAAGTAGCTGAGGCTGGCCGAGAACCCAGATCCTCCAGTCTCAGCCTCCCAAGTACTGGGATTACAAGCATGTGCCACCACGCCCGGCTTTCAATTCAATATTTAAAAGAGCACCTACCACTGTATCAAGGTCACATGTGCTCAATCCAGCCCATATTCTAATGATCTCCTTCCTGCACAGGTTACTTCTCAAACTATCATCCACAATTAATCAATATTCTGTCAGTAAAACAGTCACCCCCTCACTTCCACTTATCTGTTTCCTTGGTCTAGATCACCATCTGGTGGTCAGCAACAGGAATTATCCTTTCTACTATTATTGCTTATCTTATTCCTTCCTCCTTGGGAGAACAGAAATTTCTTAAATTTGAACATACACATCTCCCTCAAATCCCTTCCTCTTTTCTCTATATTCCAGTTATTAGCCAGACATTATGAAAAATTCCTTTTCTCTGTCCATATTTTAAGTGATCCCAGAGGTCCCAAACTGCAGCCTAATAAAAATACACTGTTTTTCATAAATTTGCCTACAAATAGGAAAATGATGTAGTGAGCTCTTAGTAGAGAACTATGATCAGTCACATCAAACTTTCCCTTCAGAAGATTCAAAGTTTGCATCTACCTTCTCATTTTCCTCTAATTAAGGCTATTTTAATCAGATTTTATGGCAGAAAAACTCATTTATTGTTACTATTTATAAATTAAAGCTTTTGTTGTTGTTTTGTACTAGAAATTGAACCTAGGGGCGCTCTACCTCTGAGCTACATCCCTGGCCCTTTTTATTTTTATTTATTTATTTTGCAGTACTGGGGACTGAACCCAGGGGCATTCTACCCCCAAGCCACACCCCCAGCCCTATTTTTTATTCTTTATTTTGAAACAGGGTCTCACTAAGTTGCGGAGGGCCTCACTAAGTAGCTGAGGCTGGCCGCGAACCTGCAATCCTCCTGTCTCAGCCTCCCAAGGACTGGGATTAAAAGCGTGTGCCACCACGCCTGGCTCTTTTTGAGACAGGGTCTCACTAAGTTGCTGAGGTTGGCCTTGAACTTGTGATCCTCCTGCTTCAGTCTCCCAAGTAGCTGGGATAATAAGAAACATTTAAATAAAACTGATTTATATAATAATGGCATTGTTGACAATATTTTAACTAGATTTTAGAGGAATACACCTGTTGGGCAAGATTAGGAATCTACAAACCATTTCTGTTTTGTTGGTACTGGGGATTGAACTCAGAGGCATTCTACCTCCGAGTTACACCCCTAGCCCTATTTATTTTTATTTTGAAACAATGTCTTGCTAGGTTGATGAGAGTCTCACTACTTGTTGAGGCTGTCCTCAAACCTGGGATCCTCCTGTCTAAGTCTCTCAAGTACTGGGATTACAAATGTGTGCCACCACGCCCAGCTCTACAAACCATTTCTAACACTGAAATTCAAAGTGACTTTTTCCACAGAAATAAAGGAAGATATTATACTACATGACAATTACTTTTCTCTTTTTTTTTTTTTGTACTGGGGATTGAACCCAGGGGTGTTCTACCTCTGAGTTACACCCCCAGCCCTATTTCTTATTATTAATCAGGGTCTCACTAAGTTGCTAACGGCCTCAATAAATTGCTGAGGCTGGCCTCATACCTGCAATCCTCCTGTCTCAGCCTCCCAAGTACTAGGATTACAGCATGTACCACCATGCCCAGCCATGACAGTTATTTCTTAGCTGAGCTCTCATATCTCAGCTGGGTTTCCTTCCCTTAGCTGGGTTCCATCTTGAACACAACTATTCAAAAACCTGATATGTTTTCCTTTTTTTGTGTGTGTGGAACTGGGGTTGAACCCAAGGACATTCTACCTCTGAACTACACCCCCAGCCCTTTTTTATATTCTTCATTTTGAAACAGAGTCTCTCTAAGTTGCAGAGGGACTCACTAAGTAGCTGAGGCTGGCTGTGAACTTGCAATCCTCCTGTCTCAGCCTCCCAAGTATTGGGATTACAAGCGTGTGTCACCACGCCTGGCTAAAACCTGATATATTTTCAATATGCAATAACCCTTTCAAAATTCCAAGTGCCCCTTATTTGCAATCATTTCATCAAAATTATTTAGCTTCACATTCATATCACTAAATCAAAGACCTTTCTCCTAAACTGTAATTTTTAAAATCAGCTATATGTAATCTTACATTTTCCCTATTTATCTCTCATTATTTCCCCTAAAAGGCCTGACTACCCTTAACCAGGGTTCTATGTGGTATATAAAGACAACTAATTAACATGCAAGGTCCTTGCTTTCCAGAGGCTCACAATTGGGGTGCTCTGTTGTCTGCATCTCAACTATTTTAAAACCTGGTTATTTGCTTATATTGTGCTGTCATACAATGGAAAAGATCTATACTGGCTGGGCCTCTTCCTCCTAAGACATCTTGCAAGGCATGTATTTCCTATAAAGTCCCTGCAACTTGGCCTTGTACTGAGCTCTCCTTTCTCTGGACTTCTACTACCCTTAATTTCAGTAACACCTGATTACATATTACTCTCTATCAAAGCTTTTTAACTGCTGAGGAAGGACTGCGAGTATGCTGCAGTGCTTTGTCATTCAGCTCTCCAGGTGGAAGCCGAGGGTGGCTGATCAACTGCCTCGCTCTGAACAACTCATCAGTTTATCCTGCTGTGCTGGACAGGTATTTTAATTTTCTATATGTGCCATAAAAAAAACCAGAAAGGACAGCAAATTTAATTTACAGTATTTTCAAATGAGAAGTAACATTAAATAGTATCTAGTAAGATGACCTCATCTTGAAACTGAAGGAAATGAAACCTAGAGTTTAATTTCCTTAAGGTCACACTGATATTTAGTAACAGAAATAACTGGAATCTAAAACTACAAGCTCCTGACTTCTGAACTTGGTTACATTTATATCACAGTGGTGTTGTTGTTTTGTTTTGTTTTTTTTTTGCAGTATTGGGAATTGAACCCAGAGGCAGTCTACCTCTGAGCTACACCCCCAGCCTTATTTTTATTCTTTATTTTGAAACAGGGTCTCACTAAGTTGAGGAGGCCTCACTAAGTAGCTGAGGCAGGCTGCGAACCTGCTATCCTCCTGTCTCAGTTACATAATTATTTATTTTGGGGTACTGGGGATTGAACCCAGGGGCATTCTACCTCCAAGCTATACCCCCAGCCCTTTTTAGTTTTGAAACATGATCTGGCTAGGTTGCTGAGGCTGTCCTCCAACTGAACCTGCAATCCTTGGTCTCAGCCTCCCAAGGACTGGGATTATAGGTGTGTGCCACCATGCCCACCACGCCCACCACCACAGTGCTTCATAAATTGCCACTTTTGTAATTCTTGCCTTCTCAACAAAACTGTAAGGTCTTTGGGTATAAGGCTGTAACATGACTTATGTATGTATCTTTCATACCTCAAAGTGCTAACCTCCAATTTAGGATACTTAAGAGTTTTTCTGTTGAATAGTCTTTTTTTTTTTTTTTTTGCAGTACCGGGGGTTGAACGCAGGGGCGTAACCTCTGCGCTACACCCCCGACCCTATTTTTTTTATACTTTATTTTGAAACCGGGTCTCACGAAGTTGCAGAGGGCCTCACTAGGTAAAGAGAGAGAGAGAGACAGGGGAAGAGAGAGAGAGAGAGAGACAGGGGGAGAGA
>PVJS01052572.1:0-13574 GCA_004027185.1 Glis glis
CCTCCCTCCCTCTTTCTTTCTTTCTTTCTTTCTTTCTTTCTCTCTCTCTCTCTGTGCTGGGAATTGGACCCAAGGGCATTCTATCTCCAAACTTCACTCTCAGCTCTTTTTATTTTTTATTTTGAAACAGGGTCTCCCTAAGTTGCTGAGGCTGGCCTTTCTCTGAACCTGCAATTCTCCTGTCTCAGCCTCCCAACTACTAGGATTAAAGGTGTGCGCCATGGCGGTGAGACACTGTATTTCTAACTGGATCCCAGGTGATGCCCAGGCTGCATTTGCAAGGACCACACTGTGAGCAGCAGAGGTCTAGGAAAATGGGCAAAGATTTCACATCAGGGAGAAACAAGTCTTCACCCCAGCTCCATCTCCTATAGCGGTAGTCAATCTTTGGGCAAATTACTGAGCCGCAATTTCCTGTTCTGTAAATACAGCTACAATGTTACATATCTTACAGCTTGCAAAGGTTGAATAAGAATGTAAGCACAATACTTTAGACAAAGTCAAAGCTCAATCAAACTCAGGTCCTTTTCTATAGATTTTGAATATATAATATGTAATTTCTTTCTACCTCCGGGCTACACCTCCAGCCCTATTTTTTTATTTTTTATTTGAAACAGGGTCTCACCAAGTTGCAGAGGGCCTCACTAAGTTGCTAAGGCTGGCCACGAACCTATGATCCTCCCGTCTCAGCCTCTCAAATACTGGGATTACAAGTGTGTGCCACCAGGCCAGGCTATGTAATTGCTTTAGAAAATAAACTTGGCTCTGAAGAAGAAAATTCACTTAGCAAGCATGTATGAATTCACTCAAAGTCTCGTGACCCTTTTTCAAAGTAAATATCCCTGATATGTATTCGTTTTTACAGCAAATTAAGGCATTATGCCTTTCCCTGAGGCAATAACAAAACAATGGCCAAGTCAGATAAGAATACAGGAAGTATTATGCCAAGTCCCACAGCCTAACTCACTCAGCCTTCCCTAATGAAGTAATGTCACTGATAGGTGAAACATGGACAACTGGGCGATAATGCACCTGGGAATAGGTTGTCCGAAATAAGCTGTAACCCTTATTTGCATAGGATTTTACTGTTCATTTTGTCATTTGGCATTTGAGCACCAGAAAAACTGTGACTGTCATGAAGGTCAAGTATTAAGTGAGGAAGCTGAAGACTGGAGAGGTGAAGTGCTGGCCTTTACTGTAAGTTGTTCAATCCCCAAAGCAGCCCTGTCCCTCCAGCAAGCTACTGTGGGAGGCGGCGGCTGGTGGTGGCCGGGAAGCCTGCTGGTAGAACGCTTGCTTCTTTTGCCTCCTGGTCAGCTGTGGCTTCAGAGGTTTGGTGCCTGGGCTCTCCGCGCCCCAGGCTGGGCCGGAGTTGAGTAAATCACACTGAAGGAGGATCAGAATCTCACATCACTTATTTTTTAAATGTTTTGGCAAATTCTCAAATTGCAGTTTTGGGATTCACCTGATGTTTTTCTTGATTTTTTTTTTTTTTTTTTGCGGACCGGGGACTGAACCCAGGGGTGTTCTACCTCCGCGCTACACCCCTGGCCCTATTTTTTATACTTTATTTTGAAACCGGGTCTCACGAAGTTGCGGAAGCCTCACTAGGGAGGGAGAGAGAGAAAGAGAGAGAGAGAGAGAGAGAGAGAGAGAGAGACAGAGACAGAGAGAGACAGAGAGAAGGCTGAGGCTGGCTGCAAACCCGGATCCTCTGGTCTCCGCCTCCCAAAGTACTGGGATTACAAGCGTGCGCCACCACGCCCGGCGTTTTTCTTGATTTTAATGTGCCTTTTTTCTGGCTTTAGTTTTTTCCTGTTTTTTCTATTGTTTTGTGATAACATTCCAATTTAAGGAAGTTTGGCAAATTATTAAAACAGGTGAAATTCAGATTTTCTTTTTCCTGCCTTTATATCAATATTTATTAATACCCAGGAAATCATTTTAAGGATGACCATTTAAGTAATGGGATTAACACTTTATATTTTAAGTACGATTACTATTTTGTATATGATGACATGGGCTTTATCTTCAGAGGAAATGTATCCTACTGAAATTAAAGATGAACTAATTTTTTTTTTTTGGCGGTACTGGGGATTGAACCCAGGTGCATTCTACCTCCGAGCTACACCCTAGCCCTATTTTTTATTCTTTATTTTGAAACAGGGTCTCACTAAGTTGCAGAGGGCCTCACTAAGTAGCTGAGGCTGGCCATGAACCTGTGATCACCTGTGATTCTCCTGTTTCAGCCTCCCAAGTACTGGGATTACAAGCGTGCACCACCACGCCCAGCTAGATGAACTAAATTTTAAAAAGATAAGCTATGTTTTAGAAAACTTAGCAGCATATGCCACTATAAATGAAGCTACTTGGGATTGGGAATGTAGCTCAGTGGTAAAGTTCTTGTTTACCATGCACGAGACCAAGGGTTAGGTTTGGATCCCTAGCATCACAAAACAAAACAAAACTAGTTGATTTGACATCCTACTAGCCGGGGATTTTTAATCATTACTTTCCAACTTGATCATAATAGGTGTTTATAAAAATGACATGAAGGAACCAGGTGTGGTGGCACACACCTGTAATCCCAGTACTTGGGAGGCTGAGACAGGAGGATCGTGGGTTCGAGGACAGCCTCAGCAAGAAGTAAGACACTCATTCACCTAATGAGACCCTATTTCAAAAATAAAAATAAAATAGGACTGGGGGGTGTATCTTGGAGGTAGAAGGCCCCTGAGTTTAATCCCCAGGACTCTCCCACACACAAATGACATGAAAGAGCACAAGGCTTATTCAACAACTGCAGCTATTGATAAATACTTGCTGCACACAGCTGGAAACATGGTAGGTGAGGTTCTGCTCTCAAAGAAGTGACATTCCAATAACATTCTCAAATGTCTTCTGACCATGAAACATTCTTCCCAGATCTTTGGATTTGAATATTTCATTATAGTTTAAAGTTTTTTGAAATTAGTAATTGATATACAGTGGTGAGTTTCTGTCCTCCATTATCTGTTAAATTCCTTGAAGTCGGGAACCATGTCTTAATCATCCTTTTTGAAATTCCTGTAATGACCATTGGGTACTTTGCTTAGAATAGGCACTTGGTAAACATTTTCAGTTTTTTTCTTTTTTTGTGGTACTGGGGATTGAACTCGGGGGTGTTCTACCTCCAAGCTATACCCCCAGCCTGATTATGTTTTTTATTTTGAAACAGGGTCTTGCTAAGTTGCTGAGACTGGTCTTGAACCTGCAATCCTCCTGTCTCAACCTCCCAAGTGCTAGGATTACAAGCATGCACCACCACTCCCAGCTAACATTTCAAATTCAAGTTTCTGGCTAAAATTACTCAGAGACTTTGATGAGCTGGCTGAATTAGGTAACAGAACTTATTAGGTAAACATATTTTTCATCCTAAATTCTCTGTTGCTTTCCAGGATCCAATATGAGACAGGTGGAGAGACAATCCATCTTTTGAAAGCATTTTACTGGTCCTTTCCAGCTTTAAAGAGGGAAGAAAAAAGGTTCCTGAACATTTTTTTTCTCCTAATGACAGCTCTGGCCCCATTTAAGAGTTCACAGTTGTTACAAAGCCAACAAACCTGGTCAGAGACTCCCAGGTGCTGCAGGGCAGCACATGTCAAAGCTTGGAGCCCAAGTAGGTTATACGTATCATCAGTTTGGATTTACATAAGCAATAAAATTCCCGAAAATCACAAATATTACTCACTGGTAGAGTGAGTGGTTTAAGTGGACTTGCCTTTCTCAAGAGCATCAGATATCCAGATAATGGAAAGGCTTATGCCTTCCTTATAAAAACAACCATCCCTGGAGGCTTGTGATCTGCTTCTCTTCTGAATACAGAGCCAGCAGTGCAATGTTTCCTGTGTAACTTGTCCATTTCTTCCAAGACCTATAATAACCCGACAAAAATAGATGATTTCTTGAAAGCAAGTATTATTAGGGTCATATTTTAGAGCATTACCCACCCTAAACTTTTTTTATTTTCTTTTACTCAGTGTATTTCCCATCCATTCTGTCATCAATGCTTGAATAACTTGATAATTCAACTAGATTATCTGGGACCCAATAAAAACCTAAGTCACAAAACAAGGTTGTGCTGAGGCCTGCCTTGCTTAGTAAGGGAAGAACGCAGTGGTGGCAGCTGGATCTAAGACCATCCAACACGTTTATTTTTTGTTTTTATTTTTTTGTGTGTGTGGAACTGGGGATGGAACCCAGGGGCATTCTACCTCCAAGCTACACCCCCAGCCCTATTTTTTTTATTCTTTATTTTGAGACAGGGTCTCACTATGTTGCGGAGGGCCTCACTAAGTAGCTGAGGCTGGCCGCGAACCTGCGGTCCTGCTGTCTCAGGCTCTCAAGTACTGGGATTACAAGCGTGTGCCACCACTCCCGGATCAACATGTTTATGAATTTGATGCAACCAGTGGTGTGCTGGTAAGTGTTTAACAACCATCTCTCCAAAAAGAGGAGATCCCTGATTTATAGCGTTTGTTGATTTCCATGGCATCACCACAGTCCCAACACGACAGCCATTTTCAAGCTGACAGTATGACGTCAAGGGCCTTGGATGGCTCTCGTGACTAGATAAGTGCCGCTTCCACCACACCACTAGATTTAAAACTCACAAAATGTTAGCCAGGAGTGGTGGCGCACGCTTGTAATCCCAGTACTTGGGAGGCTGAGACAAGAGGATCACAGGTTCGAGGCCAGCCTCAGCTACTTAGTGAGGCCCTTCACAATTTAGTGAGACCCTGTTTCAAAATAAGGAATAAAAAAATAGGGCTGGAGGTGTAGCTCAGAGGTAAAATACCCCTGGGTTCAATCCCAATACTGCAAAAAAAAAAAAAATTACAAAATGAGATTTCCTTTCCACAAAACTGCTCCTAATAAAGTCAAAGTCTGATCTGAAGACAGGCATGGTGGCACACCCTGTAATCCCAGTACTTGGGAGGCTGACACAGGAGGATTGAAGGTTTGAGGCCATCCTGAGCAACTTAGCAAGACCCTGTTTCAAAATAAAAAAAAAAAAGGACTGCGGGTGTGTCTCAGACGTAGAATGCCCCTGGGTTCAATCCCCAGTACCAAAAGAAAAAAAAAAACAGTCTGATCTGATATAATAATTGACATACAGAAGGAAGGAATTCTATGACAGGTCTTTATAAAGCTCTCCTAGAACAAAAGAGATGCCATTTTAAAGACTTGGAAAACAAAAAGTTCAAGACAACAGCTTTGATTATTTTTCTCTTTTCTAAATATTATTATCTAATGTATTACGTTGATGAGTTAACCTTCACTGGAAATCTTAAAAATAAAAAATGTATTATTCAATATTGTCAGAGAAGAGGTATTTGCAAAAGCAATTTTTGATACAGCTGAAGTTTCTCTCTCTGATTAAAAAAAATTTTCAAATATCTTTCTAGTCATATTATATTAAAATTTTGGCAAAATAGAGCAAATCTCAGACTCCTTAGACAATGTATAATGGATGCCATTAAATTCCTGGCTCTTCTTTTACAGCATTAAAAAGGCTTTGGACTGGCCTGTAAAATGCTGGGGTGTATTGAGGAGCTATTTAAATGAATTGAGCTGCAGGGGTGCCCTGTGCACAGTTGTGTTGCTGAGTATTTAGGTTGGCTTTTTCTATTTCTCCCTTCCTTTCATCCTGGCTGCCTGCTGTGCACTGTCACTTGCCTCGGAGTGACAGCCTCTGGCTATTTCCCTGCCTCCTCCCCATTTCTAATTTGCTGCTTCCAACCTGCTGAGGAGGGCTAGGAAACAAAGCAGCCAGCCCACCTTCTTTGCCTTGTGTCTGAGGTAGACTCAGACGGGCCTGGAATACTCTGCTCTGAGCAAAGAGCAGCGATTTCAATCATCAATTTTGACATCTGGTTTCGCTACAGGAACTCAATCTGTCCATTTCCTACAACAAGAAGAAACAGACTAAGTGTAAAACAAGAAAAAACATGCTAGCATGGCCACAATCCTACACAATTGAACTTGGGCTGACATCTATATTCGCCACAAGTGAACTAAGATATTATTGTCTCTCATCTTTCTTTTTTTTTTTCCGGTACCGGGGATTGAACCTCCGCATTACGCCCCCAGCCCTATTTTTTTATGCTTTTATTTTTGAAACCGGGTCTCACGAAGTTGCGGAGGGCCTCACTAGAGAAAGAGAGAGAGAGAGAGAGAGAGAGAGAGAGAGAGAGATCGCGCGCGCGCATGCGCGCTGAGGTTGGCCGCGAACCCGGATCCTCCGGTCTCCGCCTCCCAAAGTACTGGGATTACAAGCGTGCGCCACCACACCCGGCTCTCTCATCTTTCAATGCCTTACAATTTTGAGTGTCAGGACACCTCAAAAAACAGCTT
The DNA here is from genome assembly GCA_004027185.1 of Glis glis. Taxonomy (NCBI): domain Eukaryota; kingdom Metazoa; phylum Chordata; class Mammalia; order Rodentia; family Gliridae; genus Glis; species Glis glis. Next base: position 6,397 of record PVJS01052572.1, read on the forward strand.
TGTCCAACAAATTAAAGTTGGATCCCGGATGTGGAATCCGGTACCTCCGATTTGTCACACAGAAAGAGAATTTTGCCTAAAAATTCAAGATTGCTCTTTCCTGGCCTTTCTTCTCCTCTTAAATTTACAAACAGAAATGCACAGATTCTAAGTGCACAACCGAGCACATATTGATCGACGCATATACCTAAGTATCCATCACTCCAATCATGATAAAAATGCTCCATCACCCAGCTAGTTCTCTGTGCCTCTTCTGATCAATCCCACCCCTCACAGGCAACTGCTATTCTGATTGTCTGTTTCTGAATTTTGTCTCTGGCGTCTTTGGTTTATGTTATGGTTTGGGGATTTAGCCATCTTGTCATATGTATTAGTGTTTCATTCATTTTCATTAAATAGTTGAATAGTTCTTCAGTATAAAAATATGCCACAGCCGGGCGTGGTGGTGCACGCTTGTAATCCCAGTACTTTGGGAGGTGGAGACCGGAGGATCCAGGTTCGCGGCCAGCCTCAGGCTCTCTCTCTGTCTCTCCCTGTCTCTCTCTCTCTCTCTCTCTCTCTCTCTCTCTACTTAGTGAGGCCCTCCGCAACTTCGTGAGACCTGGTTTCAAAATAAAGTATAAAAAATAGGGCCAGGGGTGTAGCGTGGAGGTAGAACGCCTCTGGGTTCAATCCCTGGTCCGCAAAAAAAAAAAAAAGCCACAATTTGTATATCCATTTTTTCTGTTGATGGGCATCTCTTTAGTTTGGAACTCTTATGAGTAATGCTCTGTAAACATCTCGTTATGTCTCTGGGTGGACATATGTTTCCAGTTCTTTTGGGTAAATATCTAGGAGTGGAACTGCTGGGACTTAGGGTAAGTGAATGTTGTTTTTCCTCAACATTGTGTCATGAAATTTTTCAGACACACAAATAAATTAAAGAAACTGCACAACGGACAGCTGTTAATTACAATATCTACCACCTAAATTCTACAAGTTGCATTTCTTAAATTTATGTTATCATGTCTTATTCTTCTATTCATCCATCAATCCAACTTATTTTTGATACATTTCAAAGTAGACTACAGATATCAATACACTTTACCCTAAGCACTTCAGCATGCCTATCACTAACTAGAGCTCAGCACTCATTTACAGAGTTTTTTAGGTAAAATTTATATACATGAGTTCATGTATTTTGGCCATTTAAAAAAATAAGTTGTAGCCAGACATGGTGGTACATGACTCTTATCCCAGTACTTGGGAGGCTGAGATAGGAGGATCACAGGTTCGAGGACAGCCTCAGCAGCTAGTGAGACTCTCATCATCACAAAGATATTCTATATTTACTTCTGGAAGCATTATAGTTTTAGCTTTTCCATTTAATACAAAAAAAGCATTTTTCCTTTTTTTCTTTTTTGTGGTACTGAGAATTGAACCCAGAGGCATTCTACCTCTGAGTTATTCTCCCTCCAGCCCTATTTTATTTTTTACTTTGAAACAGAGTCTTACTAAGTTGACAAGGCTGGCCTTGAACTCAGGATCCTCCTATCTCAGTCTTCCAAGTACTGGGGTTACACCTCCAGGGGCACTCTACCACTGAGCTGTATCCCCCAGCCCTCTTTATTTTTTTTTAATTAATTAATTAATTAATTTTTTTGCAGTACCGGGGATTGAACACAGGGGCGTTCTACCTCCGCGCTACACCCCCAGCCCTATTTTTTTTTATGCTTTATTTTTGAAACCAGGTCTCACGAAGTTGCAGAGGGCCTCACTAGATAGAGAGAGAGAGACAGGGAGACAGAGAGAGAGACAGAGAGAGAGAGAGAGAGAGAGAGAGAGAGATCACGCGCGCGCATGCGCGCTGAGGTTGTCCGCGAACCCGGATCCTCCGGTCTCTGCCTCCCAAAGTACTGGGATTACAAGCGTGCGCCACCACGCCCGGCTTTTATATTTTATTTGAAACAGAATCTCACTAAGTTGCTGAGGGTCTCACTAAATTGCTGAGGCTGGCCTTGAACCTGCGATCCTCCTGTCTCAGCCTCCTAAGTACTGGGATTAGAGGTGTATGCCATTGCACCTGTCCTCTCTGTCAGATTTTTACCCTTCTCCATCCAGTCTGCATTGTATGTTGCTCCTTCTCTCAGGGTCCAGCACTAGTCAGAGCAGGAACAATTGCTTCCTTGTGCTCCTTCATTTAACACCAGTCGCAGAGAGTTCTGGTGCTCCCTGTGTAGTGCTCACAGCTCAGGCTTTTCACTTGTCTTTTTGTTGTTGTTTGTTTTGTTTTTGCTCTTTACCAAACTTCTTTTCCATGGTCCTTGCCCCCTTGCTATTAATCTTGAGAAGGAGGCACACTCCGTACTCCTGCCACTCATTATCTGTGGCCTCCAGAGCAGCAGCTTGGCTCTTCACCCATGTGTAGACTCTGAGCTGCCACAGTGGGACTGTGTGCAACTCTCCGGCCTCTGCTAGAAGCAGCAGTTTCGAGCGTTGCAGATTGAACGGGGTGGAGAGGCTGTGGGCTTGGGGTTGCTGAGTGTCACTTTGCTGCCCCCTTGATTTCTTTGCCTTGCCTTGTTGTGCTCCAGCTTCCAACCTGAGCTCTTAGACCAGGATGATTCATTCAAACTCAGAAAATATCTACGTTCAAAGTGCATTGACACAGCTGGACATGTGGCACACATCTGTAATCTCAGTATTTGGGAGGCTGAGACAGGAGGATTGAAGGTTCTAGATCAGTCCCAGCAACTCAGCAAGGCCCTGTTGCAAAATAAAAAATAAAAAGGGCTTGGAGAATAGCTCAGAGGTAGAATGCCCCTGGGTTCAATCCCTAGTACCACAGGGGGAAAATTTTGAGGAAATGGGGGTTATGCCAGGTATGGTGGCACATTCTGATAATCCTAGTATTTGGGAGCCTGAGACAGGAGGACCAAAGGTTTGAGGCCAACCTCAGTAAGTCAACAAGACCTTCAGCAACTTAGCAAGACCCTGTTCAAAATAAAAAATAAAAAGGGTTGAGGTGTAGCTCAGAGGTAGAATGACCCTGGGTTCAATCCTCAGTACCAAAAAAATAAATAAAAGAAATGGGGTTCACATAGTTTTAATTTTTATGAAGTTGTTGTGACTTCTTAACAACACAATCTTTGTTTAAAAGCTTAGCATTTTAATTTATGCAAGTTAGTAATTCTAATTTCACAACTGTTTTACTCTAAAAATATGGACGTTTAATTATATCAAAGTAAATACAATGGACTTTTGCATGAGAATTCCTGGTAAAAACATTTTAATCACTTAAAATATCATTAATTTAAAAACTAATTAAACTAAACAAGATTTGGCAAATTCTTGCCCTTAAGACAAATCATTCATATTTTTCCTAATTTGTTCGTGCATGTTACCATGGAAACAGTAAAGTCAAAACACACCAGTTAGTGCTTTGTTCAGCCTGGACTTCCTACTATAGATCTGATTAAGTCATCTGGCCCGCTCGTTTTGAGAATCTGAGAACATGGCATTGTTTCTTTAGTAAAAGCAGAGTCAGCCTTCAAACACAATCAATAAAGCAATGAAAATTAGATCTTACATGTGATCATTGCCCTTCCTAATGTGATAAAATAAGAAAAAGGTAAATCATTTACTCCAATTAGTTTTGGGGGGAGGATGTAATGCCTCTGATTCATTCCTCAGAGCAGCAAGGCTTGATCTTGCAAAAGGGATGGGAAAAAAAAAAAAAACCTGCTTATTTGGTAAGTAGGACAGGTGGCCTTTCCAACTGAAGCACCAAATAGGCAACTTTGGGGCTCATTTCCTTTGCAGATGCAATAAACATTATTCTCCATCTTCCTGCCCTGCAGCACACTCAGAACAATAGAAAACACGCCTTTTTCAATGGGTGTATGCATGGTCCCTGACTTTGCTTTTTCAAGACCCATTCACGACATGCTCTCTCATAGGAATGTTATTTTTATCCCCACTGGGGTTCATCTAGAAAGTCAATACAGCTATCATGTCTATATTCTGTTTCTTTTGCTCTTCAGAATGAAGGAGTGGCCAGAGATGGAGGTTTTGCATACCCCACTTCTTGAGGACACAGAAAGAGAAAGAGAAATGCTTAGTTGTTTTTTGTTTGTTTGTTTATGGTACTGGGGATTGAACCCAGAGGCATTCTTCCTCCAAGCTACACTCCAGCCCTAATTTATCTTTTGTTTGGAAACAGGGCCAGACTAAGTTGCTGAGGCTGTCTGCGAACCTGCGATCCTCCTGTCTCAGCCTCCCCAGTACTGGGATTACAGGTGTGTGCCACCACGCCGGGCTTATTTTGTTTTTGAAAACAAATATGAATTGGCTGAATCACCATAGTCAGAAACCATCCTATTCTTCCCTATATCCATTATCAGAAAAACAAACTAGATTTTTTTAAATCTATATTTTCATAGCTGGGCACGGTGGTGCACGCCTATAATCTCAGGACTTATGAGGCTAAGTCAGGAGGATCATAGGTTCGAGGCTAGCCTCTGTAATTTAGTAAGACCATCAACAACTCAGCGAGACCCTGTGTCAAAATAAAACAGGGATAAGGATGTAGCTCAGATGTAGAACACCCCTGGGTTCAATCCCACTACTACCAAAAAAAAATCTGTATTTTCTTTGTATCCTAGGATGCTCATGCAATTTTAAAGCCCACCAATCATAGTAATTTAGCTTTCGAGCAAGGGCATTATTCAGTAGTGGTCAAATCACTCAAACAGCTGGATAATTTCAGTGCCATAAAAAATGTTCCCACTGCAGCAAACAATGAAATTATTTCATTGCAAGTATAGAAAAGACTCACTCTCTAGTGTTCCTACTTGACTTTATACGGAAAATATTCCAATAATAGTTTGTTAGCATATTTCTTTCCAATAATTAAAATATGAATATTTAACCATATAATTACATTTCATCTCACTAGAAAGACATGCATATAATTTCTACACATTTCTTAAAATGTATGGACCACTCTCGGATATCCAATCTCTTCCCGTGCACTCAATCCAAAGCACATACCAGATGTCTATAGCATATGTGTGCATGTGGGGGGGGTACTGGAGAATGAACCCAGGGGCATTCTACCTCTGAGCCACACCCCAACCCTTTTATTTTTTATTTTGAAACAGAGTCTCCCTAAGTTGCTGAGGGTGTCCTCAAACTTGTGATCTTCCTGTCTCAACCTCCCAAGTACTGGGATTACAGGCATGCACCAGCACACCCGGCATCTGGCATAAATTTAGACTGCAGTGAGTCTGTAAATACTTTGCGATGTGCTTATGGAGAAGACCATTGCCTTGAATCTGCCGACCAATGGTCTGTTCCAGAGCACAGGCCTGGAGTGGCCTCCTTCCTGATTCCGTGGGTTGGGAGGTGGAGCCCGGGGTCTGTCTCTCTCTCTCTCTGCCTTCTGGAAGCCTCGGTCCTCCTCTCCATGGAGGGCCAGGACAGATGTGCAGTGTATTTGACAAGGAGCCCCTGCATCCTTGCGGCAACACCCTTCTGCTCTGTTTTAAAAGCAGTACTGTATTTTTTAAGTGTTGGAACCAGCAGCTCTGCAGGCCACTGGCCACAGCTGAACAATCCTCCATTCAAATCAAGCAGCCAGAACTCAGACTCAGTGGAAAGCCGGGACATAGCACACAGAGGGGGCCTCTCTGCCTTCTACCACGCAGAGGCCCAGGCTTACGCCGGCGCCCCAAGATTCCAGAAGGAAGAACTCGGCAGAGTTCTGATACAGCCTCCATTATACCCGTTTCCCAAGGAGGATTTAAACATGGGGGAAGCTGCTTGAGCTGGCTTCCAGGCACTGAACCTTCCCAAATGCCCTTCAAGCAGGAGCCTCATTCTCTCTCCCCCACTCAGAGGCCGCCTCGGCCACCCCAGATTACAGCACTAACATTTTTAAGTAAACATCAAAATCAAATGGGTGCAGATGTGGCCAGGCAAGCTGCAGCGAGGAGGGAAGAGAGAGGGTGAAAAGGCTGTAGGAGAGGAGAGGAGAGGAGAGGAGAGGAGAGGAGAGGAGAGGAGAGGAGGCGGAGCAGCTAAGGACATGACACCTTTCGACATGAATGGCACCTGCTTAGTTTCCGAGGGGCTGCACATACTGCCTGTGATGTGAATCACCTCCTAGCACCGCCGCCCACACTCACCCTGCTCTCCTGACTCACAGAACGCACCTGTATTGGTTTCCTAAGAACCAAAAGTGGGGTATCTTCCAACAACAGAAATTGGTTGTCTTGCAGTTCTAGAAACTAGAAGTCCAGAATGAAGGCGCTGGCCAACCCTGGCTCTCTCTGCCGGCTCTGGGAGAGAATCTTCTCTTGCCTCTAACACTCAGGCTCATTGGCTTATAGAGGCATCGCTCCAATCATGTGCCGTCCCCTCCCTGTGTCTTCACATCACCCTTCCTTCACACACAGTCCTCCTCCCAGTCCAAATCTCCCCCTAGTCATATGGACTAGGGCCCACCCTAATGACCTCATTTTAATTACCCCTGTAATGACCCTATTTCCAAATAAGGTCACATTCCCAGGTTGAAAAGGGTTAGGACTCAAACATATATATATTTTTTAACCCAGGGGCACTCTACCATCCTTTTTTCTTTTCTTTTTGTTTTGAGGCAGAGCCTCACTAAGTTGCCCGGGCTGGCTTTGGACCTGCAGTCCTCTTCCCTTAGCCTCCCTGGTAGCTGGAATTGCAGGCGCGCCACCTTGTCAGGCTAAACCTATCTTTTTTGGATGTTATGAGTCCGCTCAGAAGACGCCCACACTTGCGAAGCACTTCCCACTGCGCCATGCTCGTGTCATCAGGGTAGCCACCACAGCAGGGCAGGGAGGAGTAACGCTCAAGGGAGATCAGCTGTAGATCAGAGTCACAGATAAACAGGAGAACAGTTTCTGTAGCTCCAGAGGAGTGTGGAGGAAGCACCAAGGAGATACAGATCCCTTGCCTCTTGAGGACTCACTGCAGTCTTCTCTTGCTATTCATGAGGACTAACACCATAACCCCTGAAGGTACCAAAATCCTTGGATACTCTAATCCTTTATTTTTTATTCATTTATTTATTTTGGGGATTGAACCCAGTGTTTCTACCTTTGAGCTACATCCCTGGCCCTTCTTACCTTTTTTTTTTTTTTTTTTTTTTTTTTTTTTTTTTTTCC